>JAJOOH010017704.1:0-52351 GCA_029582605.1 Solanum gracilifrons
ATCCCTATATATATATATATATATATATATATATCCTTCACCTCCTTTTAAAGCTATACATATTTCTAATTAAAACATTATGCAAATACCCCTATAAAATACATTAAATTACGATGACAATTATTTTAAGCAAGATTGCAAATATAACATTATTTCAAGTTCCCAAAATGAGAATTAAACATATTGTATTAATTAAGCAGTGGTTTATCGACATGCGACTCTTGTTAGCATTTTCGGGGTGTTACAACTCTCTCCCCCTTAAAGAAATTTCGTCTCGAAATTGACCTTACACTAGTCCTTGAACAAGTGTGGATACTGGGTTCTCATGTCTTCTTCTCTTTCCCACGTAGCTTCTTTTCCAGAATGGTTCCTCCAAAGTACCTTCACTAAGGGAATTGTCTTGTTTCTATGTTGCTTTACTTCTTGAGCTTGAATTAGAATAGGTTCTTCATTAAACGTCAAGTCAGGATTAACCTCAATAGATTCGACTGGAAGAACATGAAATGGATCAAAACGATATCTTCTTAGCATAGAAATATGGAAGACATTGTGGATTTGGTCAAACTCAGGTGGCAAAGCCAATTTATATGCAACTAGTCCAACCCTTTCAAGTATCTCATAAGGTCCAATAAATCGGGGACTAAGCTTTCCTTTCTGGCCATATCTCATATTCTTTTTCCATGGAGACACTTTTAAGAATACTTTATCTCCAACTTGATATTCAATGTCACGTCTTTTAAGATCAGCGTACGACTTTTGTCTATCCGAAAAAATCTTTAGACGATCTTTGATAATTTTTACCTTGTCCTCTGTTTGTTGCACAATTTCAGGACCAACAAGTTTTCTTTCACTAACTTCACTCCAACAAAGAAGGGTTCGGCATTTTCTTCCGTATAAGGCTTCATAGGGAGGCATTCCAATACTCGATTAGTAACTGTTATTGTAAGTAAATTCAATCAAAGCCAAGTGTTTGTCCCAACTACCCTCAATCTCCGTAATGCAAGCTCGAAGCATATCCTCCAAAATTTGTATCACTCTTTCCGACTGGCCGTCTGTTTGAGGATGGAACGAAGTGCTAAATTTCAACTTAGTACCCAAAACTTCCTGCAAGCTGCCCCAAAATCTAGATGTAAACCTTGGGTCTCGATCATATACAATAGATACATGTATCCCATGTAGTCTTACAATCTCATTAATGTAAAATTTAGGTAAACGCTCAAGTGAGTAATCCATCATGATTTCTAGGAAGTGAGCACTCTTGGTTAGCCTGTCCACAATCACCCATATTGCATCATGGTTCCTTTTAGTGCGAGGAAGTCCTGAAATAAAGTCCATTGTTATTCTCTCCCATTTCCATTCTGGCATTGACAAGGGCTGTAGTAAACCAACTGGGACTTGACGTTCTGCCTTTACTTGTTGACAAACCGAACATTTAGAGATGAACTCCGCAATGTCTCTTTTCATACCATTCCACCAATAATTTTCTTTGATGGTCTGGTACATCTTTGTACCTCCATTATTCATTGCATATGATGCAGTATGTGCTTCATTCAATATTTCTCTCCTCAGTTTGTCATCATTAGGGACGCATAACTTGTTTTGATAAAATAAGCCACCATCCTCTGTAAATGTAAAATCAAGTTTTTTTCCACTTTGAACCTCTCGGGTCAATTTTACAAGTTTCTCATCTAACTTTTGTGCTTCTTTCACTTGTTCAAGTAATATTTGCTTTACTTGCCAATTAGCAATAACTGAACCATTTGAACCAAGTGTAAAACAAATATTCAAGGCTCTTAACTCATAGAGCAAGGGTAAAGGACTCAAAGAAATGCTTGCGAAGGATTTCCGACTTAATGCATCTGCAACCACATTGGCTTTACCGGGATGATAATCAATTGTGCAGTCATAATCCTTGGTATGTTCAAGCCATCTACGTTGTCGAAGGTTTAGCTCATTTTGAGTACCCAAGTACTTTAAGCTCTTGTGATCAGTGAATATATGATATTTCTCTCCATACAAATAATGCCGCCATATTTTTAAAGCAAACACTATATCAGCAAGTTCAAGATCATGAGTAGGATAATTCAATTCATGCGGTTTTAATTTTCAAGAGGCATAAGAAATAACCTTCCCTTCTTGCATCAAAACGCATCCTAGACCATTGTGAGAAGCATCACTTTAAACTACATATTCTTTCCCTTCAATTGGTAGAGTAAGTATATGAGCTTGAGTCAACAAGGATTTGAGAGTTTCAAAGCTCTATTGACAGTTGTCATCCCAAATAAACTTTACTCCCTTATGCAAGAGCTTAGTCAAAGGGGAGGCGATAATGGAGAAGCCTTTCACAAATCTTCTATAGTATCCTGCTAAGCCCAAGAAACTTCTTACCTCGGTTGGACTTTTAGGAGGTCTCCACTCAACAATCACTTGTATCTTACTAGGATCCACCTTCACACCTTTTGTTCATACAACATGTCCCAGAAACGCTACTTCATCAAGACAAAATTCACACTTGGAAAGTTTAGCATAAAGCTCTTTCTCCCTCAAAATTTGCAAAATAATCCGGAGGTGTTTATTATGGTCTTTATTACTTCTGGAAAATATTAAAATATCATCTATAAAAACAACCACAACCTGATCAAGATAAGGTTTGAATACTCGATTCATTAGATCCATAAATACCGCATGAGCATTTGTCAATCCAAATGGCATCACCAAAAATTCATAATGACCATACCGAGTTCTAAAAGCAGTTTTAGGAATATCATTCTCTCTAACCTGCAGTTGGTGATATCCAGACCTTAAATCAATTTTTGAGAATACTTTAGCACCCTTAAGTTGGTCAAACAAATCATCGATCCTTGGTAGCATATATCTATTCTTGATTGTTATTATGTTCAATTGTCTATAATCAATACAAAGCCTAATAGTGTCATCTTTCTTCTTTACAAATAAAACAGGGGATCCCCAAGGAGAAAGACTAGGTCGAATAAAACCTTTCTCAAGAAGTTCTTACAGTTGAGATTTCAATTCTCTTAATTCTTCTAGAGTCATTCTATAAGGAGTGATAGAAATAGGGGTAGATCCAGGGATAAGCTCGATTGGAAATTCAACCTCTCTTTCCGGGGGCAATCCCGGAAGGTTTTCTGGAAATACTTCTGGAAAATCACATACAGTAGGTATGTCTTTGATACAAGGACTCTTCAATTGTATATCAACTATGTGGGCAAGGTATGCCCCACAACCTTAACGCATCAACTTTCTTGCCAAGGCCGCAGAAACAATACTAGATGTCACTGATCTTTCACCTTGTACAATGATGTGTGAAAATGTAGGATCTTTCAAAGTCACATGCTTAGACCTACAATCTACCACCGCATGGTATTTATAAATCCAATCCATATTGATAATAACATCAAAATCCTTGAAGGGAATTTCAATCAAATTAGCAGGGAAGACTAGGTTTTGAATCACAAAGGGACAATCTTGGTAAACTCGATTACACACAACTTGATAACCCAAAGGACTTTCAACTAGCACATTAAAATCAAGTCTCCAAGATTTTACATTTCCGGGAAGAACAAGTAATGAACAAATATAGGAATGTGTAGAACCAGGATCAAACAATGTAAACACACATAAGCCAAATAAGTGAAATTTACCGACAACCACGTCTTGTCCATCTTGATCATCCTTCTTCCTCAACGCATAAGCGCGTGCAATAGCCTTTTTCCCACTAGCTTGATTAACTCCACTTGTACCTACTGCCTAGGTGTTTTTAGGTCTTGCACCTCTATTAGTTTGAGGAGGATTAACAAAAGGCTTATGAACTGGGCCTTCAGTTTTAAAGGAAGGAGTATTACTAGGATTACGACAATCTTTCACTTTATGATCAAAGCTCCAACAATTGAAACATGCACCAGAATCTCTCCTGCAAGTGCCATAATGATTCTTTCCACATTGTGGAAAGGAGGAACGCTAGCCTTGCCTTGGCCATTATTTGGAGTGCTAGCTGTAGAAACTTCTGATTTGTTTTGCCTTTGTTGAGGTGGCCTGTTATCACTACCATCCTTAGAATTATCAAACCTTCCCCTTCTGGATGGACCCCCAAAATCTAGTCTAGGCTTTCGAAATCTGTTTTCATTTCTACTAGTTTCTTCTTTATCAAGTTGTTCCCAAGTAAAAACAACAAACACTAACTTACAAAATTTCTCACGTTGCAGGATCGCCACATTCTTCCTAATGGAATCATTTAAACCGTCTTCAAATTTCCTGCACTTGTCTTTTTCCTCTTTAATAATACCACCAACATAGCGAGAGAGCCTTAGAAACTTCTGTTCGTATTCATCAATAGACATGCCTCGTTGCGTTAGATTCAAAAACTCCTTTTTCTTTGCATCACAATAAGCAGGTGGGACATACTTCATACGAAATTCCTTCAGAAAATCATCCCAAGTAAGAACAGAAGGTTTTAACTTGGCATTCAGAACACTTACCCACAAATCATAAGCATCCTTTTGTAATAGTGAAAAAGCATACTTAAATTTGGCAACATCTGAACACTCCAACTGCTAAAATACCCTCTCCATGCGATCAAGCCATTGTTCAGCATATGTGGGATCAACAGTGCCTTCAAGCTCCACTCCACCCATTTTCCTCATTTTCTCAAAGTTAATCTTGTGGGGATCATGCATCGATTCAGCCATATGGTGGAAGAATTCAGCCATTTGTTGAAAATGAGGAAACATGGTTTGAGTACCATGACTCATGTGAGGATGTGGACCAGCTCTTACACCCTGATGGTTTCCCAGTTAAGAACCACTAGTGTGGGGAACATATTGATTCAATATATGTTCTCCAACCCCTTTCAGTGCATGAGGTTGGGAAACAGAGGCACCCGAACCGAACCTTAATGAGCAACTTCTATAGGTCGGTCAGAAGAAGTGGCCATACCTTAATTCCTTCAAAAGGGAAGATCATATTGCATTAGGGATATGTACTAGATGCATATGCAATCTACATGCGATGCAATTATCATAAATCATATAAGCGAACAAATAATCTAAATAGAACCTTTTTTGAAAGGAAACAACTACATTAGTAATTCACAACAAAAGTCCTAGAACCACAAACCTAGCCTCTGATACCAGCACTTGTAGCGATCCTTTCAAAACGATACCACTACTTAAACAAGAAATTTAATTAAATACTTGAGACATTTAAAACCTATTAATGAGGGCATATTGATTTTAATTTAGTAGAGGGATTAGATTCATAACGAACTCCAAAAAAAATAAAAAAAATATAACATTTAAGCAATTAACCGACTAGATCTTCATGCATATGTTAACCTCATAGTCGAGGGTTAAATAACAAGAATATTACAAGCTTTCGAGTACCGAAATCAGCCGGCTCATGCTTCACACAACTTTCAAGACATATAGCACATTAATATATTACAAGACTTGGGTTTACACACCCCAAAAAGGTAAAAAACGTATAACCATACTTATATTACAACCCATGGTTACATGACCAAATCAACCCTCAAAATCTCCTGAAAATATACAGCACAAAGATCATATACAAGTCCCAAGGTTATAAAAAATATATATGCCTATATGCAAATGTGATCTTACTTAAGGCTTTCAAAATCTCCATTATCAATGGCCAGCTTCAAGCATCATCACGAACATCCCCTACCATAGAAACAACTATCACTAAGCATATACCTTAGTGGTGTACAAACTATAGGTTTGGAGCCCTTAAATTCACCAAGTTATCGTTCTCAAGTCAAGGGCAGCACGATCGAAACAAAATCAGTAAATCAAGTAAAAAATATACAAGGAGTATCATGTTCAATATATTAAGGTCTAAATGTCAAGAATGCTCATAGCACAACTTTTCAAGAGATTCAATAACAAGGCTCACACAATATATACATCATGTCGTCACACCAAGCACGAGCAGGTATCAAGAAGGGTCAAAACCCAATAATCAAGAGAACCAAGAACCTTATTAAAAAAATGGCTTCCAAGTTCGTACTTAAAATGGACAACTTTCAGTCTTAAGACGAACTAAAAATCCAGAGTCAAGATGGAAAATGATCCAAACCAAGAGGCATGCAAAGAGTGACAAAGTCGCAGCCACAAGAAGGACAAGGTCCCAACAAGAGTGCTAACTGATCAAGCAATCTGTACAAGTGGGCGAGTTACATAAGCGTCTTTAATGTATTAAAGATTACCAATACAACAATGCAAAGTGACAATGGGTAACCAAGGTACCAAGATAACTTTCAGATATACCAGCAGGTAAAAAGAGTAAAAGTATAAGTTTATACACGAACCTCAGTTCTTTAGGACAAAAACAGTCCAACAAAACTCCACGAGTCAAACCGTAGACCTAGCAGCGTATCAAAGTCTTCAACTTGTACACGAAGATATACAACCTTAAAAAAATGGATTCAATAACTCATTTACTTTCTAGCAGGTCAATAATGATGATGTAAAATAGGGTTATAATTACAAGTAAGCCTAGCCTGTACAAATACGACTATGCTCCCAAACAGTAAATTCTGGCCATCCTAGTGCATCATGTCGCAACTAAGATTTGAAATGGCAAACGGCAAAACTGGACTGTATACTCTTTATGAAAGATGTAGGTACCTCTCTTAAGTTTGCAAACAACCAACAATCACCCCAAAATGTATTTTGCATAAAAAGATATATTCAAAACCCTAACAGTTGTCCATACAGGATTTCAAACTTCAAAATCTGGACAGAACTTGTCCTATGATGCGTCCCATATTTCGAATCTATAACAAATAAATTAGAGTTTAACATAAACATAATAGTTGTACATATAAGAATCATCTTTCGAAATCATATTTATTCACAGTAAAAAAAATTTCTATAGAACGAGATACGGTTAATCTACTAAACGCTACCCAGCTCAAAAACAGGTTTTACCACTTACCAAAGAGAAGAGTGTAACTCGATTTCCAGCCAAAAGGACCAAGATTTTCTCTTGTGATCTTGAAGAACAACATGTTAGATAATGTTCTAAGGGACTTATACTTCAGGTGAGACGAATTTCCTAAGAGGAGGTGTGAAAATATAGTAACACAAGAGGTGCTTATCATATACACAACTGTCCATAAAAGTTGGCTGCCCAAATACTTGTGTGCTGCCCAAATGCATACATATACCCCTATATTTATATATCCTTCACCTCTTTTTAAAGCTATACATATTTCTAATTAAAACATTACGCAAATAACCCCATACAATACATTATATTACCATGAATATTATTTTAAGCAAGGTTGCAAATATAACATTATTTCAAGTTCCCAAAATGAGAATTAAACATATTGTAATAATTAAGCAGTGGTTTATCGACATGTGACTCTTGTTAGCATTTTCGGGGTGTTACATCCCTTACTCGAAACAACGTGATCAAGGAAAGCTACGGACCTTAACCAAAATTCACATTTACTAAACTTTGCATATAGTTGTTGGTCCTTCAGAATTTGCAACACGAACCTCAAATGATCAATATACTCATCTTCAATCCTTAAGTAAATCAAATAATCATCAGTGAACACAATCACAAACATGTCAAGGTATTGTATAAACACCCTATTCATCAAGTCCATAAACGCTGCCAGAGCATTAGTTAACCCAAACCACATTACTAGGAACTCATAATGACCATACCGAGTTCGCAAAGCCATCTTCGAAATGTCATCACTTTTCACCCTCAATTGGTGATAACCCAATGAGAGATCAATCTTAGAAAAATAACTTGCCCCATGAAGTTGGTCAAACTAATCATCTTACCTTGGCAGAGGATACTTATTCCTAATGGTCACCTAGTTCATCTGTCGATAATCGATACACATCCGAAGAGAACAATCCTTCTTTTTAACGAACAAACTGGAGCACACCATGGGAAGATACTTGGTCAGATAAAACCCTTGTCCAAGAAGTCTTTCAATTATTTTTCCAACTCCTTAAGTTCTGCCAAAGCCATAAGATAAGTAAGAATAGGGATAGATTGCGTATCTGGGAGAAGGTCAATACCAAAGTCTATTTCCCACTCGGGAGGAATGCCGGGTAAGTCATCTAGGAACACTTCTGGAAACTCATTTACAACAGGGACCGACTCGTGAGAAGGGGTTTCAGAATCTACATCCCTCACCCTTACTAGATGGTAAAAGTAGCTCTTAGAAATCATCTTTCTAGCTTCAAGATAAGAAACAAACTGACCATTAGGCATAGAATTTCCCCCCTTCCACTCTAGGATAGGCTCATTCGGGAACTGAAACTTGACTACACGAGTTCTACAATCAATAGAAGCATAGGATGAGTGCAACAATTACATACCCAAGATAACATCGAAATCTAACAGGTCAAGCTCTACTAAGTCAACAAGAGTAATTCTATGGGACAAGGAAACTGGACAGTTTCTATAGACCCTTTTAGCCACCACAGAAATCACCAACGAGAGTAGAGACATAAAAGGGTTCTAGCAACACATCAGGGAGCACATCAAACCTCGTAACCACATATAGCGTCATAAAAGACAAGGTAGCACCGGGATCAAGTAAAGCATATACATCAAGTTGGAAAAGTTTCAACATACGGGTAACCGCATCCGGAGAACTGTCTTGTTCACCTCTAGTCTGAAGAGTATAAAAGCGGTTTTTGCTTAGCAGCATTGGAACCCAAACCACTAGTAGTAGCTTTCATTCCCTCTCTTCCTTTAGCCGTAAGCATTGGGCAATCCCTTATTTTGTGACCACTTTTACCACAACCAAAGAAATCATCTATGTCAGCTAGGCACCTACCATCGTGCTTCCTTCCACATTTAGTACAATTAGACCTAGGCAATGAAGATCCATGATGAGTCCATGATTTGAACTCATTTAGGGCTTTATTTTAATTTATTTAGTGACCTAAAATGCATATTTTGTCTCAATAACTGGTGTAAATACCTGAATTTTACGTATTTGAACTTAGGGACAAAGCATGGACACTATGGAGCAAAAAGGAATAAGGTAGCTGAAATAACGAAGAAAAGAAGGCCTGAGGATCGCCTAAACCATTGGGTGACTCACCGTATGACCTTAGTCTCGCCCAATATTCCAGTGTACCAAGCCCTAAAGGACAAAATCAAATAGGCGATAGAAATGAGCAGTCGGCGAGTCGCTGAACGGTTCCACGAGGCAGTGCCATATCGCCCAAAGTTACAGAGCTTGAAGTTGCTGAAAGACAATGCAGAAAGGCAATGAACCAGACCAAAGGGAGGATCACCGAGTGGATCGGTGATGCCGACTAACTGCGCTGAGTGATCCTTCGCAGCACACTTTTTGACAACTATAAATACCTGTTTGAATTTTTAGTTTAGTATCAAGTTTTATATTTTTTAGAACTCAGTTTTAGAACTTATTTTTTGGGAGACAATTTTCTTTAGCTTTGAAGAGTTGAAGATTTTCATTTTCGAAGCAATTGGAAGTGGGAATTGAAGATTCTTCATCCTTGACGTGTGTAAAGACAATATTTATCGTACCCATTTGATGGAAACACTTTTCGGTATTGATTTCTATCTCTTTACTATGTCTAGCTAAAACCCCAATTCTTGGGGTGTGATTTTGTGAATATGGGTTGAATTTATTGCTGGGTATTGCTTATTGATTGTTTATTCGCTGTTTAGAGGTGATTTAGTTCAGTAGATGTGTTTGAATTAAATGGGGTTGTAGTTGAAAATACAATTTTATCTTCGTGTTTTTGACTTGCTCTAGAGAGAAGTTTTAAAACCAAAACTACTGAATCGATAGTCGGTGTTTATTGGGTTGTTGTGGGCTCAGCTCGAGAGAGTGAATCCTAAACCCTCTCCCACACTTTCAACTCGAGAGAGTGAATGGACTAAGGCGAAGGCTTTTCTTCATTGCCACTTATCGGTGTTCGAGAGAAACCGATTTATTGGGGGTAAATTGTTCGAGAGAAAATTTACCCCCACTAAAGTCTAGCCTAGTTACCAATTTGCAGCGAGTTCCTATCAATAGCATTTACCCGATTGTTTATTTCATCCCATGTTCCTATCACATCCCAAGAATCCCGCCATATTTGCATTTTCTCTTTAGTTGTCACTTTAGTTGATAATTGCTTACAAAATCCCCCTTCGATATTTGACACTTGTGCCACCCTTTTTAATATATCATGTTTTTACTCGTTAACATCTATAACTATAATTAACTTGAACATATTTTTGCTTTTCTATTGATTCTCAATTGCAAACCACTCCATGTGGGAACGATGCCAACCCTTGGTTGGATGATATTACTATTGAATGACCGTGAATGCTTAGTATTGGTTGAAGCGCCTGGATACGTGAAGTCAATCCACTACCATTAACTCATTGAGGCTTAGATTTAGACACCCTATCTTGGTTGAACTTTGGAGGAGCATTAGAGGAACCTAGACCAGAAAACCTTTCTCGGAATTTAGGACGACCTTATCCATCGAACCTTGTGTAAGAGAAATTACCTTCACCGGTCTTAGCCCTTTTTACCTCTCTAGACCTTTCCTTGAGTTTCTCCTCCTAAAGGTTTTATGCATATACCATAAGAGAAGAGATGTCCATATCATGAATAAGCATTGCGGTTTGGCACTCTTTAACAACCCTTTCAGGCACACTCTATACAAACTTACTGATCTTAGCCCTTGAATCGGAAAC
The DNA here is from genome assembly GCA_029582605.1 of Solanum gracilifrons. Lineage (NCBI taxonomy): Eukaryota > Viridiplantae > Streptophyta > Magnoliopsida > Solanales > Solanaceae > Solanum > Solanum gracilifrons. Next base: position 10,741 of record JAJOOH010017704.1, read on the forward strand.
CAATGATGGAGCATACTTAGACAATTGAGTGAACTTTGAAGCATATTTCCTCACAGTCATACTTCCTTGTCAAAGGTAGATGAACTCAAGCACCTTGGCATCACTCATCTCAAGGGGTAAGAACTTATCATGAAAAGCGGCCGTAAAGTTGATAAGCGGCCAACTCCGCCTTTTCCACGGGCGTAACTCCCATGATCATTAACACCTTATAGACCTCATCGATAAACTCTTGAGGATCTTTCTCAACTTAAGAACCATGAAACTCTGGAGGATTCATCCTTGTGAAGTTCCTCACTCTTGAAGCCGCCGAATTCACGGGAACCGCAATCTCCCTATTGGCTTGGGCCGTTACTGCTTGAGCCAAAATTGAAAAGCAGCCCTAAACTCCATATTGGAAATTGTTCGACCAAAGGATCGATCGAAACTTGAGTAGCTTGGGAAGGAGCTTTTCTTCCCGCATTCTCCCTCACATTCCTTATAGGATAAGATCTTCGGGTAGCCATATCGTAAAAAAAATAGGGTAAGGATAAGGAGAGAGACCATATAGTGTTAAACTCTATCACACATCTTAAGAGTAATGAAATAAGTGAAGTTTCCTAATCATCTTGTAGCCTCTCATTCATAAATGTGGCGTGCTTCACACTCATGAACAACACTCTACTAGAAGTGGCTTATGAGACATCCTAGGACTATTCTAAGCCTTGTGCTCTGATTACCATGTTTGTCACAACCCTAGGGTACCCCCTAGATATAACATAGTGTATAGAACACTGAGGGACTCCACATAAGCCACTTATCTGTCATCACATAAGAAATAGAACAATAAGAGTAAAACAAGAGTCCAAGTCCAAAACATTTTATAAAACAAAGCGGAAGTCTAAAACCTTGTCTCATCATAGCCATCTAATACAATATAATGAAATTGGGCCTAGCCCATACATCATGTTTAAAAGAGAAAATACATGAAAGAAAGTGAAAACAATAAAGTCCGTCCTTGAGGCATGAGGACTTACCAAAGCTAGTGAAACAATCAAATCACCCACTAGCAACGAAACTGAGCACCCTGAATATCGGACCCTACATTTGAGAAAAATGTAGGAAAGAGTATGCATTAGTGCCAAATAATGTACCAAGTATGATAGGCATGCATAAATCATATAAATCATGCTAAAAATGGACACTTCATTTCATGACATGCAATTGACTAAGCTAAACATGCTATAAGATAGTTATAAAACATAAGTCATAAATCATGGTCAATGCAAGCTAACTTCATCTTTAACTCGTTTGAACTCATTTGCGATACTTCTTGAAGTAACCTTAATTCAATAGTACCTTTTGGGAATTGTTCTTAACCGACATTGAGACCATGTGATCTATTAAATGGAATCCGGTATATACCCCAAACCGAAAAGAGGTGTCCAACGTGCCGAAGGTAGAACCCTGAACTTCTAGCTTAAGTGGATCCACTAGCTAATCAATCTATGCGGGCACATATTTATGAGATAAAGAGATTTCTACTAGAAACTCGACCTCTACTAATGGGGGAACTTCCATCTCATGAGATTACACTAGAAACCCGACCTCTACTACGGGATAAATACACTCGCTACTAAGCTTAAATTCCAACGGAATAGTCATCTCTTACCTAACTTCATTACTCATGAAAAGGTTCCCTTGGACAACCAATTAAAGCTAGTTTCATTAAGATGGCTCCTTGTCTTTGATTAAATTAGGTGAGAAATCCTTTCAACCTAACAATCCTTTCTATTTGAGAATACCTTTCACATCATGCTAGTATGTGTTTTAGTGAGAATATCCGTTCACAACACAACATCATCATAATTGGTACTTTACTCTCAAAGTACGTTTAAAACATTTGCATAGATTTTCATAAAACAATGCATAAGTCCATAACTTACCTCTTGAGGTTCAAAACCCACTTTTAATCACAAATTCTTGTAAAACATGGTTTAGATATGGATTTCATCGTAAATACTTGTAAAGCTTGCAATACATGCTTAATTTCATAAAACTCTTCCTTGAAGATCAAAATCCCACATCATATGATTCATAACTTGAAAAACATAGAGATTACATGGGTTCATAGAGGAAATCATCATAAAATGATCATGTATCATCAATTCATGCATAAGAGAACATAATTCAATTATTCAAATCAATAATAAAGAGAATCCATGATAATTGATGAAAACCGTAATGCAATTGGGGAATTCTACCATTTCAAATAGAAGAATTTAGGAACTCCATAGATGGACGTAATCTATGGATGAAAACTATCATACCTTGACACCAATTGCTAGCCTTCAATGAAGGAATTGGGATCTAAGCTTGAAACCCTAGGTGAATCCTTTTTCTTCTTCTTCTAAAAGTTGCTAGAGAGAGAATATTTAGAGAGGAGTTTAGTTTTATTTTGTGAAATTGGAAAAATGAATTAACATGGTTAATTAGGGGGTTGAAAAACTTGTATAGGGGTTCCAAACATAGGCAAAAATGACATAGTATAGCAATTAATTAATTACGAAAAGACCCAACTTCCCCTAAAAAATAACTGACAACAGTGACCCACGACCCACCACCAATGGACCGTGGATGGACCAACGGTCCATCTTGCACACTCCTGGTCCGTGGTCAGAGACTTTTGCCTGCACCCACAACTCTTGGACCACGGGGCGTGGACCTATCTACGGTCTGTAGGTCCAGTCGTGGTCCATGGCCTGGACACATTTGGGTGGCCCTCTCCACGGACCCTCCTATATCTTGTGGCTAGACCTACGGCCCGTGGTTGGGTCCTCGTGGATGGCACCTGTAAGTCTTGAAATCTAATATGATTCCCCCTTTCAGATTCGGGGTGTTACATTTTCTAACTCCAATACCCTTACAAATAAAACACCAAACATTGCTTGAGTATATATACTATACCTAGCACATATCATTAAACAAAAAATTACTCAGATTATCCCAATCCTAGGTCAAACCCATGGAGTCAATTTCAACAAGTTCTCATTGTTGAGTCTTAACCAACTACTGATTGCTTTCTCAAGCCAAAACAATGTTAAAGAGGTCAATCAATGTTTAAAACAATTATTTTTAGATTAAAACCCGAAGACAATAATAGATCCATGTGGTACAATAAATTTTAGAATCAATTAATCAATACTTATTCGGGGGTTTACACCCCCATAAAGCAAACACATAAATGACAAAAGATTTAGATACTCATAAAAGAAGAAACTTAGACAATACCCAGATATGAAATTTCATTCCAAGCTAATTTGATTAATAAAATCTTAAAACAAAGCTTAGAGTGATACAAATCTAAGCTTTCTTCCTCCACAAGCTAAGAAGTGCTTCACTATAGTCTTTGAATATCCTCCTTTTCTAAGAAGAATGTAAAGCTCTCTATACTACTACCCTGACTGAGAAGAAGATAAAGGTACATTATTATACAAATACCCATTGCTACCTTGGAACCTTCCAAAGGAAGCACTTATTCAAAAAATTGCATTTTTTGCTTCCGCTTCTGTAATGGGACTTATGTTGGACAATTGGAACACTGATCCAAAGTTGTATAGCGGTAGTAACTTTCACATTTCAACTTCAGCTCTCACAAAAGCATCTACAATGGAATATCTCAATCACCAATTGAGAATTTCATTATGCCAATTATAGAGTATATATTGGGGCTCTTTTTCTCCTTTCAAGATGGCGTTCAGCAAACAAAATACATGCCATCTCCTGTGGGCCGCTGGTTTCTTCGTTCGGTGCTTCAATGATTTAAAGCTTCAAATTCATCAAACATGATTTTCCTAGGGAATTCCTTCATACAAGAGAACTAGGGCCTTAAATCTCCTTTATCGTAATTAAAGTATGACAATAACTCATAAATTTATGTCCAATGAATCTGTAAAATATTGACTCATCAGACGCTATCAATAAGTCAGTGGTGACTAATTTGGTAGTCTGTTATCTTATCGATCCGACCTTTAGACTTGAAAAGGCCCTTTTAGACAAAATGACTTAAATGGACTGGACATGGCATGCAAGAGATACAAAAGTGATTTTAGGTGTTACTTTCGCAATTATGACCAATGAGATAAGAAGAAAAGATGAATAAAGGGATAAAATAATGGCAAAGATGATGACTCTAGTAGAATTGCTATCAAAGCATTTGATGGTCATTGGAGTCAAAATTGTGAATGTCATTGGAGCACATAGAACCATGTATGTGGACGAAGAGGCAGCCTATGCGTTATTCGATTAAAAGGTTAGTTAAATATTGAATAAAAGAGGGGGTCCTCACTCATAGTACCAAGGTGCCAGCTAAGGCACTTAGTGTTCTTGTGAAATGAACCAAGGTTGGGGAGATATAGCGGGACATTAGAGAGATCGACATGTCTAATGGTGTGATCATGAAAGTGTTGGAGAGAAATAAAATCACTAGAGTGAAAATATGTACATGCCTACCCAACATGTTGATGTTGCTTCAAACCAACCAAGTTTTAGTGTCCCTACAAATTCAAAGTTTCAGGAAATATTGGTATGTTTATTTAAAAAAGTGGAGTAGATTGATAATGGAGTTAAAGAGCTAAATTGTGATATGTCTAACCTTACCGAAATTGTTATATCTTATTCAACATTGATCAAGCACCTAGAGGACTAATGAATCACTTGTAATCTCAAATGAATCCTCAGATAAAAGGTATATTTTCTATTGACACTATTCGGAATTCAAAGAATGATGGTCATTGTATGAAAACTATCAATAGAAGTGGAAAAGTCCTTGAAGGTTGAGTGATACACCCAAAAAATATGATGAGTGAGAAATTGAGTGATAGGGTAGAGGGTAAGGAAACCACGCTAACTATTGATGAAAATGTTGTTGTGGATGACGAGAGTCTTAGTATAGAGGAAAAAAAAGTAGATAATTCTCTTCATATGGTAATTGATGATGATGAAGTGAACAAGGAAAATATTGCTAAGGGCTGGATGCATAAATGTCCACCTTCTTATGCTTAAAGGCTGATGAAGAAAAAAAAAGAGGACCAATTCTAGAAATTTTTGGATTCTTTAGCAAATTGTTCATGAATATACCATTGGTGAATGTAGAGCTATGCCAAGTTTATGAAGGAATTGTTGCAAAATAAGAGGATTGTTGATCTGGGCACAATGTAAGCCTCTCATCTTTATAATTCCATGATAGAGAGCAAGTTGGCACCAAAGAAAAAATTTGAGAGTGTTTACTATTAAATGAACCATCATGATGTATATATTATACAAGGCATTGTGCGATCATGCGACATGAAGCAATTTTATGCTTCTTGTGATTTTCAAGAAGTTGGATTCATGATATCCCAAGGTTACTCGAATGCGGTTGCTCATGGCTGATCAGTTTATCAAATGCTTGGTACAAAACCTATTTGATTTGTTTTTGAAAGTTGACAAATTAATCTATTTAATGGACTTTTGGGCATTGAATTGTGATGTAGACCTCCAAGTGCCTATCATCTAAGGTCCCCTATTTAGTTACTAGATGAGACTTGGTAGATGTTGTATTAGAAGAACTCAAATTCCTAGTGCATAGTGAGGAAGTCATGTTCAATGTGTGCAAGTATATTAAGAGAATAGATAAATATTGAGTTGTGTTGGTAATTAATTTGAGAGATGAGACGGTCGACATGCCTTGTGAAGATGATAAACCTTCGAATCGTTATTGAGCCGTGAGATAGTATGGTCGAGCCGTGGGAGTAAATGAAGTGCTAACTACGTATTACAATTGTCATGAAGCATCACAAAAGTAAAGTATAGTCCTCAACTAGTGCACCTAGAAGAAAACTTTACAAAATTGGGAACCTGCACTATATATGTGATACAAGGTTGTGAACCTGCAACCCGCATGTGCAACGCTAGTCCAAAATACTAAACTCAGAAGTAAAGGCCTAAAAAATCATCATGACACATGTAACACCTAATAAATTGGTAAGTTGAAGTGGATTGCAAAAGTTGTATTTCTGGCAATGGTGCAGGTTCCATGAGGCCTACTACGGACCATACAAGGTTATGTGGTCCATATAAGGCAGTCGTAGGAAAGGTCCTTAAATATGGTGAAATATAGCATTTTTGAACTAGGACGGTCCATAGAAGGTCCTACATCCCGTAGGAAGGGGTCTATAGAAGGGTTCCACACTTGGAGAAATTTTTAGGAAAATATGTTCCTACAAGAAGGGCCTACAACCCTTAGAAAGTTCTACAAACCATAAGAGGTGAGTCGTAGAAGTTGACCTAAAAATAGACTTTAGTATCTTGACCTACGAACAACTAGGATTACCCGTAGAAACTTCTATAGTCCATAGGTGGCACCCATAGGGTCTTTCTGGTAGTTTTTAATTAAGAGTGTTTTGGTCTTTTCCTACCCATTTAACCCCTAAAATAAGTTGTTTTGGCCCTATAACTACCCCTATATCTAGATTTACCGTTCAAAATTTACCCATTCCCTCTTATTCACTCAAAACCCCAAATTCCCTCAAGTTCATCTTTTCCAAATTTTCTCTGAGGCTCAAGGAAGTTTCCTAGGGTTTCCTCAGACAATCAAGGTTTCTCTTCCAATTCTAGGGCTTTGATTACCGAAGATATGGAAAACTTTATCAACGGACTCCTTCATTCATTGAGTCCCAATATCTTCTCCCATTTCATCCATGGATTTCACCTAAATTTCTAGGGTTTTGTGTATTTCTTCATTGGTTCAATTGCCTATGAATAATTTTATCCTAGTTGATCGTATTAAGCATGATTCTATTTTAATTGCATAGTTTCAATGAATTTGATATGAACCAATACCCTATTCGTTTTTTAGGAATATAAAGTATGATTGAGATTTTACATGCATCAGAAAATCTATGTATTTATGAACTAAGTATGTTGTAGATGAAGTATCATTATGATTTTATGAAAATGACGCATCTCAATTGAAATATTTTCAATATGAATAATGATCATGATTTTTATACTTTTGTAAAGTTTCTTATGAACATGTTTGAAATCATGGTTTTGAAAAGAGCTATTTGATGTTATGAAGTTATGATTGGATTGATATTATTAGATTCTTCTCTTTCAAGGTATTATGATTATAATATTATTATTCTTATTTCCATTGGGAGTTTACTTAGCAAAGAGAAAACTTTGGAATGGAGGCTCCACGGTTAGTAGAGGTCAGGTCTATAGAAATAACTCCCTTGTCCCTAACTATCTGCCCTTGTAGGATTTGTCCGAAAAAGACATAGCTAGTGAATCCACCTAAACTAGAAGTTATGGTCCTTACAAGAAAAGTAGGACATCTCTTTTCGGTGTCGGAAAGACACCACATTCCATGTTATAGATCATATGGTTTATATCAGTTATCAGTAAACTATCCCACAAGTGCTTATGTAATTTTTTCCTCAAACGCTTATGTTTCAACTTATGAAGGGTTTTTATCAAGTCTTGCATTGACGTTGTCTTATGTCTTATGATTTTTACCTTATCATGTTTCGATATCTTATACTTGGTCATGCATTACCATATTTTCCATTTGTATCATTTTTATGCATCCTCTTATACTAGGTACATTCCATGTACTGATGCATATTATATTTTGTGTCCTATACTGTCTTATAATATAGAGTCTGACGCTCCTCCATCTGGTTGTGGCTAGAGTTGCTTCGGTGGGTCCTCCGAGGGCATGGCCACTTATGTTATTTTTTTCCTTTCATGTCATTTGTGTTTTAAGAATTCTTCTGTGAGCTAGGGTTTGTCTTAGCTACACTATGATACTTGAGGCTTATTGTCAAACATAGTGTATATTTCACTCCTGCGTAGTACTATGTTGGTATAAATGAGGTTGATTAAGACTATTATCTTACTTTGTTTCAATTATTAGTATTGCCTATGTCAAGTGGCTTGTTTAGGGTCTCTCTAGGCTCTATTCGACATGTCACCTCTAGGGTGTAGCTTGGGTCGTGACACATATGTTCATACATATGGAACATAGCTGAAGGTAAGGCCTTTGACTTGAAATTAACACGGGTGACAGACACATAATTTAAATTTCCTGACCCAACTTCCCTTTCTTCTTCACTAAAGAATATCAACAAAACCTGCATCCCTTCCATCACACTATTCCTACTACCAAATCCCTCAATACTCTCCTATGCTCTCACACCAATACACCAACACAGTTAGGGCCATGCTATTTTCCCTGGGTATTCTTGAAGAACTACAATTATTGAACTTCATAAGCTTAAACCATTCTCTCACTCACTAAAACTTTTGATAAGCTCCTCTGTTTTAAAATTTGGAATTTTTTTATGTATGGAAGTATTAGATTAGTAGAATGCAAGGTAACTTTCCCTAAACCACCATGATGCTTGTATGTTTGGAGTATTTAATATAATTTTTTATGGAGGTGTGAATATATGTGATGACCCAAAATATACCCTAGATTTGACACGATGTATAAGACCCCAAGAGGTCCTACAATGGCCACTAGACATACATTCAACACAATAGGGTATTTAAAAGAAACACTTAAAGTAGAAAGCATCATATAATCAAAGAGAAGATAAAAAAAGAATTTATAACTATGTCTTGACAAGCCATTCTAAACTAAAATAATAGTGGCTAGAATGTAAACCATACACTATGTACAAAGTCGCAAAGAAAAATGATAATAGCAATAAAATCTTCATGGTCTTGCCCTCAAAGTAGAAACACTCACCAATCAAATATAAAGTAGCAATCCAAGCTAGGCACAGGTGAAAGGAGAAACGGCAAACCCTTTATTCTAAAAATAATATAGGCACAAGTATGCATTAGTACATGAAATTTACTAAGTATGAGAAAATGTACAGAAAGACATAAACATGATCATATGAGGATTTGAACATGATATGCCTGGACAAGCTAAAACATGAGTATAAACCTTAAGAATCGTAAGTCATAAGCAAGGTCAATACATTCTTAAAACATAATGAAAAATTTCGTAAACCTTTGAAGGTTACATAGTTTGTTTTGTGGGATAGTTACAATTAATCGACACTAATACCATGCGATTTATAACATGTAATTAGATATAAATTTCACATTAGAAAAATGATTCTACTTGCCACGGTAGTCTCTGTAACATTCATTCATATGCTTTTTGTGGATCCACTAGCTTGATCATTTAAAACATTTCTATGGGGGCACGTATTGTGGGACTAAGTGATTGCTTCTAGAGACCCGACTTATACTTACAAGAGAGCCTCTATATCAAAGTCCTCTCTTTGCTAAGTAAAATCCCAATAGAATTATTAGTCATAATCATATTCATATCATCGTACTTGCAAAGGAACAATTAAACTACCAATCCAATCATAAGTGATAATAGAGTAGCTCCTAAATATCATGATTCATACATGTGTGAGAAAGTCTTTCAAACCCCTCATTTCATAATATGTGAGAAAACCTTTGACAATGCATTCATACCAATCTCATAAGCATCGTTAGTTCATCAAAATCATTTTCATAAAACATGCATAGCCTCTATAAATTATACTTCATAAGCTCATGAGCTTTCTTAATAAATTCATCATCATAATCAAGTAAAAATCACGAGTCTATATGAAATTAATTGCAAATCATGTGGTTTAATCAAATCATGCATAAGAATATCAACATTGAAAAGTTTCATCAAAATCAAATAAGACCCATAGAGGTTACATGAAACCGTAATCATGTTAGGTGAAATTGAATTGGAAACATGAAATTCCTTTGCGACCCAATACATAAATTAAATCCATTGGTGAATTTCCACATACCTTGATTATCAAAGCCTAGAAAGCAAAAGAAAAGAGGAGACTTGATGCTTAGAACTCTTGCTTTCTTCCTTGAGCTTGAGATAAAAGTGGAGAGGATGAACTTGGAACGGAATTGGAGTTTCGGGAGAATGAGAGGGTTTTGGGTAGTTTTAGGAGTTGAAATATGACTTAGAAGTATGGTAAAAATGACATAGTATAAGTATTAAATATGTAGGAAAATACTCAAAATACCCTACAGAATTAAATATATGATAGACCTATTGTTCGGGGTTCGATGGTGTGTAGGGCGGAGTATGGTCCATCCTGTCAAACATGAGATCAACAACAAGAACTTGAAAATCAGATCAATTCCCACGATATAGCTGTACATCCCGTCGTCTGATATATGGTCCGTAGACCTTACTTATAGAACTCAAGTTACCAAAAATCACCTACATCCATCTGTCTTTCAAAGATTTCCACTCTTTGGTTTGTAACGCCATTTATGACTCGTAGTTTGTACTCGTCAAACATGTGTCCTCCAAATCACCAAGTGAAGAACCAATTCTACGAGCACCACTTACAACTTATAGTTTATTCGACGACTCATCTTGTTGAAGCGTACCTCATCAGTAGTTACTTGACATTTCTAAAAAATCAAACAAGGTCCTAAGAAACCCTTCCTATGACCCCAATAACACTTGACGACTCGTAGGTTAAGTCATATCACTAGACTTTTTGCAATATTTTCAGAACTTTTCACCAAAACTCTATGCCCTTTCTGAGGTGATACAATATCTTCCCCTTCCTAACATTTTACCTTGAATGGAACACAAGTTGTTACGTCTCGGGTATGGGAAAGAAGGAAAATTTCATATTTTTAGTTGGTGTCTGTGTTAATGAGCTCCACTTACGGATTATAGATGGAACTATGGGCCGTAGATTGAAACTTTAGGTACTGGAAGAAATAGTTCTAAAAGTCAAGTTCTAGTACCCTTTTGACGGTTCAACAGGACGGTCCATTGTTCCTTTGACGAGGCGTAGGTTAGTCTCGTGGTCACACCCAAATTTAATGAAATTTTAAAGCTCACAGTTTTGTTCTACGAATTCCATGTATGGATCGTAGGAAGTCATACACACTGTACATGGAATCTATTGAAAGAGGGTCAATTTTAAGGTCCAGTAACCATTCGACGATTGACTAGTACAGTCCATCTAAGGACCTACGAACTATAGATCTAACCGTTGATGTGGTCCGGTAGTTATTTTAAGAAGGGCTTTTGGGTATTTTCCTAATTATTCTAACCCAGTACTATTTCATTTTACCTTCTATCCTAGGACCTATATAAATGTTTTACACCCCCAAATTACCCAATTGAACTCATTCTCCTAATTTCCCAAAAATTGATCAAGTTATTTTCCAAAATTTCTCTCTCTAAAGCTTGAAGAAGAAATCTAGGGTTTCAAGATCAAATCTCAAAATTCACCATTGATTGTGGGATTTTGACATCAAGGTATAATAGTATTCACCCGTGAAGTCCTTTTTTCCATAGGGTTCCTAAATTCTCCAATTTTTACAAGTTATAATATCCAATTAAAGTTAGGGTTTTATTCAATCTCATGGGTTATTATCAGTTAAGATCCAATTGATTATTTTATATATTTTTATGCTTGAATTGAGATAATTACATAATTTCAAATTGAATTCATTTGAACACATGCATGATCTAGATTTTGATCTTTTGATGAAACTTTTGAATTATGAAAGATGAATTTATGAAGATATGCATGTTTCTTTATGAAATTGATGAATATGATTTAATGTTGCTTTGAGACTAAAACATCGATATATTAGTGAAAGGATTTCTCATAGATTACTCAAAAAATTATTGTAAAAGAATTGTATCACATAAAAGGTTAATAAGGTTGAAAGGATTTCTCACCTAAGTTGAATCAAGAGTATGGATCTTTTCGAATGAAATCTACCTTGCATTAGCTACTTAATTGTGACTTTACATGGATAATAAAGACAAGTAAGGTTAATGACAATTCTATGGGATTTATTCTTAGAATCAGGAGGATATTGAGATGGAAGCTATCCAATAGTTGAGTCCGGGTTTCCTGTAGCGATCTCCCTATCCTAAAATTATGTGCCACCATAGGTTTTTCTTAGATAGATATTAGCTAGTTGATCCACCTAAGCTAATAGTTTATGATTCTCACCTTGGTAATTAAGGACATCTCTTTTCGGTGTACGATAGACACCGGATTCCATGTTACAACTCATATTGTCTATGTTAGTTAAAGGTATATCTTCCACAATAATGAAATATGGTTACTTTCTAAACGTATCTTCAATGAGTTTTAAAGATGTGTAGCTTGCATTGACCATGGTTATGACTTATGCTTTCTAACATGTTATTTTCTGATTTATCTTGATCATTGCACGTCATATAAAGTCCTTTAGCATGATTTTATAACTCTTATTTTCTGATTTATCTTGGTACATTCCATTTTCTAACCCTTACTTGTGCCTACATTGTTTCACTATTGTAGGGTTCGACGCTCCTACCTCCCATACTCGTGGATAGTGATCCTTTATAGACATTGAATATTAGTGAGTCCTCATGTTTCAAGGACCAAGACTCTTTTATTGCTTTCATGTCTTTTAATTTCATATTTCATAGTTGATGTATGGGTTACATCCTAAGCACTTCCTTATGATGTAAGATATTGCTTTGAGAGTTATGTTAGACTTTCACTACTTTTGTCAAACTCTTTTATATGAATTGATACTTTCATTAGTCGCTTGTTTCATTATCATGTATGTTGCATGCTAAGTGGATTTTGTAGGGCCTCGGGGTCTTATATACCATGTCACGTCTAGGCCATACTTTGGATCGTGACAAACTTGATATTAATAGTTCTAGGTTTAGAAAGCTTCTTGGTTGTCTCATAAGACACGTTGGATATAATCTTGTTCATAAGTGTGAAGCGCGCCACATTTATGAATGAGAGGCTATAAGATTTTTATGAATCTCCACTTCTTTCATTGCTCTAAAGTCATGAGATACAGTTTAACTCTATATGTTTCTATCCTAATCCCTATTCGATGATTTTCTGGATATGGACACTTTAAGGGCATATGCTAGAAAGAATGTGGGAGAGAAAGTGAAAGAGAAGCTTCTCAAGATATCAAGAAGCTCCTCAAGTCCCGCTCAATCGTTTGGCCGAACAAGTGACTAATGCAAAGTTTAGGGATGCATTTTGAGTGTTGGATCAATCCACGACGGCTCAAGAAAATAAGGAGGTTTTTGTCCTCGTGAACCCAAATGTCGGTATGGTGGCAACTAGAGTAAGAGACTTAACTAGAATGAGTCCTCCAGAGTTTCATGGTTCCAATGTTGAGGAAGATCCTTAAGAGTTAATCATGGTCGTTACAGAATTTTGTACCGCCATGCTTATAAATGATATGAACATTTCTTTCCTAATGGTTCATGCTCAGCAAATCAAAGAGGAGAAACTTAAGGAAAAGTCCTGGAAGGAAAAGAAGGCCAGCTTGTTTTTTGTCTTAAGGAGTTAAAAGAGCAATTGAAAAATTTGTTCGATAAGGGTTTCATTCGACCGAGTATCTTTGCGTGGGGTATTCAAATTTTGTTTGTTTGATTGTTCACTCCATATGTGTATTGACTATCGACAATAGGAAAGAGTTACCATTAAGAACATATATCCTCTGCCAAAGATAGATGATTTGTTTGATCAACTACATAGATCAAGATCGACCTCCAGTAAGGTTACCACCAATTGAGGGTGAAAGAAGAGCACATTCCAAAGATGACTTTTGAACTCGGTATGATCATTATGACTTTTTGGTATGTCCTTTGGATTGACTACTGCTCCGGCTGCCTTTATGATTTGATGAATAGGGTGTCTAGATAATACCTTAACATGTTTGTGATTATGTTCATCGATGATATCTTGATTTACTCAATGAGTGATGATGACTATACCGATCATTTGAGGATTGTGTTTCAAGTTCTCAAGGACCAACAACTCTTTGCAAAGTTTAGTACATGCGAATTTTGGTTATAATCCGTGGCTTTTCTTAGTCACATTTTTTTCGGTAAGGGTATTGAAGTAGATCCTAAGAAGACGGATGTGGTGAAGAGTTAGCCTAGACATCCCCTTTTGATATTCAAAGTTTCTTGGGCTTGGTTTGTTCAAGGGTTTTCTTTTATTTCCTCTCCATAGATGACATTTACCGAAAAGAAGGTTAAGTTCTTATGGTCTGAAGCATGTGAGAATACTTTTCAAGAATTGAAAGACAAACTTACCTCTGCTCCCGTGTTGACTTTAGCAGAAGAATCCTAAGGGATTTGTGGTTTATTGTGATTCTTTAAGAGTTTAACTAGGGTATGTTCTTAACCAAAATGGGAAAGTTATTGCCTATGCTTCACGGCAAATCCAAACTCACAAACAAAAACTATTCTGTCCATGATTTGGAACTAGCAAAATTTGTGTTTTAATTAACGATTTGGAGGCATTACTTAGATGGTGTTCATGTTGATGTATTTTCAGACCACAAAATTTTGCAATATGTGTTCAAGTAGAAAGATCTAATTCTTCGCCAAAGAAGATGTCTTGAGTTACTAAACGATTATGACATGAGTGATTTCTATCGCCCGACTAAGATAATGCGGTGGCCGATGCTCTTACTTTGTTATCAATGAGTACTGTTGGTCATGCTGAAGATGGTAAAAAAGAGTTGGTTCGAGATGTTCATAGATTGGTCTGATTGGGTGTTCGGTTGGTTGACTTCACCAAGGCATTGTTATTGTCCATAATTGTTCAAAATTGTCCTTTATGTTAGATGCGCAAGCCAACCAAGGTCTTGAATCTGAATTTAGTTGAATTGAAGGAATCGGTGCTTAAGAAGTCCATTGAGGCTTTCTCCCAAGTGGGAGATGGTGTGCTTCGATACCAATGTCGTTTGGGTGTTCCCAATGCTGGTGATTTGAGGGAGAAAATTCTATCAAAAGTCCATAGTTCTCGATATACCATTCATCCATGAGCCACCAAGATATACCTTGACTCACGGGAGGTCTATAGGTGGAATGGGATGAAGAAAGATACTATACAATTTGTGGCTAAATATCCTAATTGTCAACAAGTGAAAGCTGATCAATAAAAGTCGGGAGGTTTATCTCAACATATTAGTATTGCGTACTTGGAAGTAGGAAGATTTGAATACGGACTTTATTGTTTGTTTACCCCTCACCAGGCGACAACATGAATAGATTTGGGTTATTGTGGATGGAATGACGGAATTGACTCATTTCATTCCAGTCAAGATTTCTTATTCGGTGGAGGACTATGCTAAGTTGTACTTGGGAGAAATGGTTAGGTTACATGGAGTTACCTATCCATTACTTCCGATCGTGGTACCAGTTTAACTCTCTGTTTTAGAAATATTTTCAAAAGGGTATTGGTACACGCGTTAATGTTAGTACGACCTTTCATCCACAAACGATGGGCAAGCAGAGCGTACTATCCAAGATTTGGAAGATATGTTGAGAGCTTGTGTCTACTTTAAGGGTAATTAGGATGATCATTTGCCTTTGAATGAGTTTGCTAACAATAATAACTATAAGCACAACATTGGTATGGCTCCATGTGAGGCTCTTTATGGTAGGAGGTATAGATATTCTATAGTTTGGTTTGAAGTTGGTGAAGTTGGCTTGATAGGTCCTGAGTTGGTACACGATGTTGTAGAGAATGTTCAGCTTATTAGAGTATGGCCGAAAACAACTCAATGTTGACAAAAGTCCTATGCCGATGTTAGAAGGAGAAACCTTGAGTTTGATGTTCATGATCGGGTCTACTTGAAAATTTCTCCCATGAAGGGCGTACCAAGACCTTTCTGAAACAACTTCAAAAACTTAGATATAAACTAAATACCACGATCACAGATAATGGACAAGGGCACCCTATGTAATTAAATCATTTCTTGAATATAATGCTTAGCGTTCTCCTCTAGCTAAAATGAAGTCTTAATGGGAAGAAAGTGAGCCAATTATGTCATTCGGTCCATAATAACCCAAATTCAATTAAACTATCAGCAAGTTCAAGGTAAATCCATAATGAAGTCCGTATTCAATTCTTCCAACTTTCATTGGGAATATTAATGTTTTGAGACAAAGCGCTCCATTTATGGTGCTCAACTTTCACTTGTTGTCAATTAAAAAAATTAGCCACAAATTCCACAATATCATTGTTCATTCATTCAACTAACAAAGTTCCGACAAATTATGGTACATTTTCATGGCTCCAGGGTCAATAGAATACCAACAATTGTGAGCTTATATCAGAATCTGACATCTCAACTCACAAACATTAGGAACACATAGTGAACCTTGATATTGAAGGACGCCATGTCCCCCCTTGGGAAAAAGCATCAATGACTTTTTTGGAAACCAACTTCTTTAACTCAACCATAATCGGATCAAGATCTTTCTTAGCTTTCACATCCTATATAAGAGAATATTTAGAACCATTTTGAACAATGACTCCACCGTTATTGAAATCAACCAAACGAAAACCCAATTAGGAAAAAATATGAACATTACCAACTAACTCTTTCTATTATCCTCCACCTAAGAAACACTTCCCATAGACAGTCGACTAAGAGCATCCGCCACCACATTTGCCTTGCTGGGATGACATAGGAAACTCAAGTCTTAATCCTTCAATAATTGGATCCATATCCTTTGGTGAATATTCAAATCCTTTTGATTGAACACATATTCAAACTATTTTTTTGGATAAACATATCTACATGGAATCTTGATAATGCTCAAACTACTCTTTAAAAAAAATTCAAAGAGTATGTGATTGTTGTAAATAAAAATACTCAACTAAGAGTCACAGTTGAATGTATAATATAAGAATTGAACAAAGAAATCAAGAATGTGAACTTGTTCATTATAGTAGTGATATACCGTGAGTTTATGGAATTTTTAATACATTTTACTTAAGAGTTGTATGTGTATAGGGTCATTTTGTATTAGAATTAATATGTTTATGTTATATTTGTAGGAAATATGCTTGGACGAGGTTCAAAGAGACAACAAATGAATTTCTGCAGAAGGAGTCACCTACGGAGGTAACCTACGGACCGTAGGTCCAGTCAAACTCCGTAGGTTGGTGGCGTAGATGGAGAATCAGGTAAGTCTTGACCAAGTGTGGAACCACTGTGGCCATTGACGGACTATAGGTCGACCTACGGGCCGTCCTGCATGTCTGTCATTTGTATTAGAAAGTCTGAGTTCCAGTACATGATGAAAAAGTCTAAGTATGGAACCACGAGAGGGGACCCACGGTCCGTAGGTCAACCTACAGTCCGTTCTGCAGGTCCGTCGTATGCATATGAAAGTTGAAGGTTCCAAGCTTCTGAGAATTTGTCCAAGTACTGAGCTATGGAAGGGACCTACGGACCGTAGGTCGATCCATGGTCCATAGGTCCGTCTTTCGATTGAAGCTGCGTCTAACATTTTATTTACCTATTTCATTTCCTTTTTGCTTGGGACTATCTTTTCTATAAATAGGGTATGTAAACCTCATTTTTGGGGGTTAGCTACTATTGTTTAGCTTTAGTTCTTTGTGTGTTCTTGGGAATTAATTTGCAAAACATTAGTTATTTGATTTCCTATTTTCGGTTTATAAAGTTTCTTATTTTGAATTTCATTTAGAGATTTAGGGTTTCTTTTACTCATTACATAAGTTCATGAATTCTTCTTCTAAAAATATGGATTGTGTTCTTGCTACTATGGGTAACTAAATCCACAACTAAGGTTGTGGTAAACATGAGCGATTAACAAAGTATGAATAATAACTAAGTAATTCTTGAATAGTGTTAATGCATGCATTGTTAATTCTTTCGTTTAGAAGTCTTTTTAACGGTGTGCAACGTTAGAATTCGCCTTGTTGCTACTTGCCAGACCAAGGAGGTAGTTAATAAGAAAAGAATTATCAATATAAATTTAGTGTGATACTATCTAATAGTCGAATGTCAATTGGTGTGAGGGTGAAAACTAAATCATACATTGATGTGAAGTCTAATATGAAGTAAAGGTATGGGTTAGTAAATTATACACACGAGCCGGACAAAGGTGCGGGGTAAAATTCTCTATTTTCCGGACAAAGGACTGAGGGATACATAACTTACCACTTTGCATGTGATACACTAGAAAATGATTACTATTACTAGGATTACAGCGTTATGAGCTTATGGGGAAAACATACACCCTAGTTACTTTCTCTCATTGATAACAACTTAAGTTTGAATGTTCCTTGCTTGTTCTCTAAACTACAATCAGTTATTTGTTACACAAACCCCCCATCTTCTTTACTTACTTGTCTCGGAAATAAGTTGACTAAACGAATATAATCGTAAGTTAAGTTTAAGTCTAAACCATATTCCTCGTGGGACCTCCAAGTTGGGTTCTTTACTTGATAATGTTCGCTTATACTTCTTTAGGGAGGTGTAATTTGAGCGTATCAAATTTTGGCGCTGCTGCCGGGGAATGTGGCTTTTAGATTAAGCTTAACTACACTATTGAACCATTGTCAATTATTTCCTAATTTCACATTTTTTTTTTGTTTTTGTTTTCTTCATTTTTCTGCTCTAGTGTATGCCAAGTACTTGGAGTTGAGGCGAACCACTGACCCCCTATGATCCTGAGTTGAGTAAAACTTTGAGAAGGATGAATAATCAAGGGGACCGTAATAACCCAGTCATAGAGGAACCTGATGACCAAGTGCATAATGAGAATGTTTAGGTTCAGAGCGATAATCTACTTGGAGAGTCATTGAGGGTGTAGGCTCCACCTGAACCAAGAATGCATGATAATTACAGGGTCGAATTCAACATTGTCGAATCTGAAGGACCCATTGTTCTCCCTTCTCTACCTCAAGGGCATATATTTGTGGTGACTTGCAGTTTGATGCAGATGCTTACAACGAGGGGTTTATTTTCTGGTATGGCTTCAAAAGATCCGTATGGGCACATGGCCAAGTTGAAGAGTGTTTGTAAGAGTTGTGTGGGGAGACCAGAGTTGGATATGATGGTTATAAGGCTGAGAGTCTTCCTTCTATCATTGACCGGTGATACTTCTATACGGTTTTCTGAGCTTTCATACAACTCATTTCATACATGGGATCAATTGCACATGGTATTCATGGCCAAGTACTTTCCGTTGTCAAAGAAGCTAAACCACAAAGATAAATTCACCAAGTTTGTGGCACTACTTGGAGAGTCTGTGAGTAGTTCGTGGGACAGGTTCAATGCATTCATTAAAAGTGTTCTGAACCACCGCATTGATGATGAGCCATTAAAGGATTATTTCTACAGAGTTAAAGATGACAATGTTAGGGCTGTGCTTGATACTATTGCATGAGGATCATATGGTGAGTGCACTTTTGAGGAGATCACTGAGAAATTGGAGAAGATTTCCCAAAACAATAAATCATGGAGAACTCGAAAGTCAGACACTTGAAGAAGCACTTTTGCAGTTCAATCTGCACCTAGTCAATCTACCAATGACATTCGTGAGGAGATGGCTCAGATGAGGACATCACTTGGGTTGGTGTTGCGGCATGTGAGTGGAGGTGCAGAAAAGGTAAATGTGGTGAATTATTTGACTAGCACCCTCCACCACCGGAAGAGGAATGTTAATATGAGGAGGATGCTTACTTGGTGAATGATCAGACGGGGGATTTTTGAACCAATGCCAAAGGTTCCAATTTGGATAATTGACACCAATATCAAGGAAACCAAGGTCAGAACTATGGTAATTACAATCGAGAGGATCAATATGTCCGGGGTGGGAACTACAATCGTGACAACAACTACAACCGGAACAGCTATGGCAACAGGAACGATAGAGCTAGGCCTTATGTCCCTCCACAGAATCAGAAATCTGGCAATGGGGAAGATGTGGGGTAGTATGTCACATATTGAGGATATGATGCAGAAGATGAAGAAGAGGTTTGATTCGACTGATGAGAACGTAAAGTAGATGCGAAATGACTTGTCTGGAGTTGATAAAAAAGTTGATGCCCATGCAGTGTCGATCAAGCAAGTTGAGAAGCAGATAAACCAATTGTCCACTATAGTCAATCCACGTCAGCCTGACACATTTCCTAGCAACACCATCCAAAATCTAAAGAGTGATGGGCATTGTATGGCAGTCACTACTCAAGGGGATAAGCACACCATTGATCCACCTATACCGTCTGAGGTTGAAATGGTGGTTGAGAAAGAAGATGATAAGATTGAGGGTACTGGAGAGTCCAAGAAGGCTACAGATAAGGAAGCAGAGATAACCCAGAAAGTCATTGCCATGCCTAGACCTCCTCCTCCATTCCCATCGAGGTTAGTGAAGCAAAATGAAGAAGGGAAATACCGCACGTTTATTAGTATGTTAAAACATTTTTCCATCAATGTTCCGTTGATAGAAGCTTTTGAGCAAATGTCTGGGTATGCGAAGTTTATGAAAGATTTGGTGACTAAGAAATGGGCAGTGAGTTTTGAAGATGCTGATAGATTGCAACATTGTAGTTCTATTGTTACAAGGTCCCTTATGCATAAGAATGAGGATCCTGGTGCATTCACTATTCCATGTACCATCGGATTGTTACATTTTGCTAAGGTGTTGTGTGATTTGGGTGCTAGTATTAATCTGATGCCATTGTCTATTTATAGGAAGTTGGGTTTGGGAGATCCAAAACTGACTGCGATGTGATTGCTCATGGCCGATAGAACTGTGAAAAGGCCCATTGGTGTGCTCCAAGATGTACTAGTGAAAGTGGAGTCTCTTATCTTTCCAGCGGATTTTGTGATACTTGATTGTGAGGTTGATTTTGCAGTTCCCATTATCCTTAGGAGACCATTCCTTGCCACAAGGCGTGCCTAGGTCGATATAGAGAAATGGCAGATGAAGTTCCGATTGAATAGTGAAGAGGTAACCTTCAACATCTGTAGATCTATGAAGCAGGGTAATGAGATCCAGTCAATATCAGTGGTGAATCATATTGTATAGAGTGGTTCTGAGGTGTTCACTAAAAAGAGGTAGGGTGTTGATACACTAGCAGCGGTAATGATGAATTTTAAGGGTGATCGGATTGAAGACTGATGAATTGGTCACCGCACTTGATAGGCTCAAATTCTGTTCAAAACCAAAGAGATTGGAGTTAGACATGAAGAATCGTAACTCTCCACCCGCAAGACTATCTATTGAAGAGACTCCGAAATTGGAGATTAAGGCTCTACCATCACATTAGAGGTATGTATTCTTGGGGGAGATGGTACTTTACCGGTCATCATGGAGGCAGATTTGAATGTGACATAAGTTGAGGGATTAGTTTCCGTGTTGAAGAGGTTCAAGCAAGTTATTGGGTGGAATATTGCAGACATTATTGGGATCCCTCCTGGCATTTGTTCCCATAATATTCATCTCATGCCGGATTACAAGCCTAGTATTGAGCTCTAGAGAAGACTAAATCTGCCTATGCAAGAGGTAGTGAAAATGGAAATCCTCAAGTAGTTGGATACTGGAGTTATTTATCCCATTGCAGATATTAGTTGGGTATGTCCTATTCAGTGTATGCCCAAGAAAGGTGGGATTACTTCGGTTCCGAATGCAAAAAATGAGCTTGTTCTGATGCGTGCCGTGACTGGATGAAGAGTCTGCATGGACAATCAGAAATTAAATGCTTGGATAGAAAATGACTGCTTCCCTATGTCGTTCATGGATCATATGTTGAACCGACTTGCTGGTAAGGGTTGGTATTGTTTTCTTGATGGTTATTCAGGCTACAATCAGATTTCCATAACTCTGGAAGACCAAGAGAAGACCACCTTCAGTTGCCCTTATGGGACTTTCGCTTTCAAAAGGATGCCATTTGGGTTGTGTAATGCTCCAGCGACTTTCCAGTGTTGTATGATGTCGATATTTTCTGATATGGTGGAGGACACTATTGAGGTATTTATGGAAGATTTCTCTATGGCAGGTGACTCATTTGATAGTTGTTTAGACCATCTGGCCGAAGAACTTAAACAGTGTGAGGAGTGCAATCTTGTGCTCAATTGAGAAAAGTGCCACTTCATGGTGAAAGAGGGGATAGTTCTTAGCTATCGGATATCTGAGAAGGGTATTGAGGTTGATAGAGTGAAAATAGAGGTAATTGGAAAGCTTCCACCACCTATCGCTGTTAAAGGTGTAAAAAGTTTTCTTGGGCATGCAGGTTTCTATAGGAGGTTCATCAAGGATTTCTCCAAAATTGCACATCCATTAAGCAAATTGCTCGAAAAGGAGTGTAAGTTTGATTTTGATGATGCTTTTCTGAGAGCAATTGGAGAATTGAAGGAAAAGCTAGTTTCTGCACCTATTATTATTTCACTGGATTGGGGGCAACTGTTTGAGCTAATGTGTGATGCGAGCGGAGTGGCGCTTTGTGTGGTATTGGGACATAGGCGAGAGAAGATTCGTCATCCTATTTACTATTCCAGCAAAGCTCTAAATGTGGCTCAAAAGAACTATACAGTGACTCAATATGAACTTCTTGCGGTGGTTATCACATTCGAGAAATTTGGATCCTACTTGATTGGTACTAAGGTTATAGTGCATACTGACCATTCTGAATTGAGGTATTAGATGGCTAAGAAGGATGAAAAACGAGGTTGATTGGATGGGTGTTGTTGCTGCAAGAGTTCGACTTTGAGGTGAAAGATAGAAAGGGGACAGAAAATCAGGTTGCCGATCACTTGTCCAAATTGGAGGAAGAAGCTATGCTCAAGCTAGGAGATGGGGCTGAAATTAATGATGCTTTTTCCGGATGAATTGCCTGCTTCTCATGATCTGATTCCTTAGTTCGCAGACTTTGCTAACTACTTGGAAAGTTATCTGGTGCCATCAGATATGTCATTTCACCGAAGGAAAAAGTTTATGCATGATGTGAAGAAGTTCTTTTGGGATGAGCCTTATTTTTACCGTAGTTGTGCTGATGGGATTATTTGTCGATATGTGCCCGAAGGTGAGATGTTGAGTATACTAGAGGCGTGTCATTCATCGCCTGTTGGTGGGCATCATAGTGGTATTCGGACTGCGCATAAACTTTTGTAGTGTGGGTATTACTGGCCTACCATCCACCAAGAAGCTCATGATTTCACTAAATCTTGTGACCGTTACCAAAGAGAAGATGGAATTTTACAGAGGCAAAAGCTTTATATGAATCTGATATTTGTGATTGAGTTATTTGATGTATGGGGCAGTGATTTTATGGGTCCATTTGTAAGTTCACATGGGATGAAGTATAGTCAAAATGGGTGGAGTCAATTGCGTTTTCCAACAATGAAGGTACAACTGTCACCGCATTCCTTAAAAAAGAATATTTTCTCTAGTTTTGGTACACCCAGGGAAATTATCAGCGATGGAGGTTCCCACTTCTGTAATAAGTTTTTCAAGGCACTACTTGAGAAATATGGCCTCCGCCACAATGTAGCCAATCCTTACCATCCGCAGTCTAGTGGGCAAGTTAAAGTGTCCAACAAAGAGATCAAACAAATTCTGGCTAAGACTGTGAAGACGAATAGAGTTTATTGGGCATGGAAGATTAATGATGCTCTATGGGCCTCTCACACCTCATTCAAGACTTCCATAGGTATGTCCCCCAACTAACTTGTTTATGGGATGTCTTGCCATTTGTCGGTAGATCTAGAGCATAATGCTATGTGGGAGCTAAAGAAGTTGAATTTGGATTGGGGCGCCGTATCGAATCAGAGTAAGTTACATGAATGTGCTAGATGAGTTTTGCTTAAGAGCTTATGTAAGTTCATCCTTGTACAAAGAGAAGATGAAGAAGTATGATGATCAAAAGATCGAAAAGCATGAATTTGTTGTGGGTGATCAGGTGCTTCTATTCAACTCTAAGTTGCACTTGTTTCTTGGAAGGTTCAAGTCCAAGTGGACCGGGCCATTCATAGTCACTCAAGTCTTCCCACATGAGCAGTTGAGCTCGAGAACAATGAGGGAAGAAGGTTCAAGGTAAATGGGCAAAGGATCAAGGTCTACATGGGCAAGAAGGAGAATGTGGAAGAGGTAGTTGATGCCTACTATCTTGATGAAGTCTGAGTAATCAAGATGCCTGCGTCGTGCCGTGACGTTAAATCAAGCGCTGCTTAAGAGGCAACCCAAGATGTACAATCTAGCGAAATATTTGTTTTTCGTTTCTATTTAGGAGTTTTCTTTGTTTATATGATATTCAGTAATTCTTTAGCTTGCAATTTCATTTTTGTTTTAGTGTTGGCTGGATATAGAATAGGGTACGTGTCTAAAAAGTGTCCAGAAAATGTAAAAAGAAAGGCCTAACGGTTGCTACATGTGCAGGTGTTTAAAGCAAAATCTGCAGAAAAATGTCTGTTGCAGAGGTTTACGGACCCCATCGACAGTCCGTGGTTCAATCCACGGACCGTGAACGGTGTCCGTAGACCCACAGGTAAGTCCTCAAATTTTTCTAAGTGTTGAGTGACCTATGGACCCCATCTATGGTCGGTAGGCCGACCCACGGACAGTAGACGGGCGGATTTTGTGAGTCCAAACCTAGGTTTTGCCCGACCCGACCCTGACACTTTTTAAAATAAAACCCCTCATTTTTATATTCATCCCCTTTATTCAAAAATCCCTCACAACAATTTCTAAACCTTTCCTCTCCCTAAATCACTCCATTAAACGCCCAAATCCCACAGATCACTCTACATTCACTTCCCCATATACCCATATCACTTTCTCTCTTTCCAAAATCCGCATCTCCCTCTCACCAGCGATTCTATTATTCGGGTTCGGTATCGAAATGCTAGCACAAAGGTCTAAGGAGTTCATTATCATCACACAATCACCCGCTTCAGATACCTGTAAGCTAACATACTTCACTTTAACCTTCAGTTTCGGTATTCATTGTTCAATACATGAAGTCATGAAGTGGATCTTGACATTGGGTTGTTTGTTGTATGAAATTGCATGATAAACTAGAGTAGAAACACCTTTGGGACGATAGAATGTGATTCTGTTGTCTTTGTAATCAAATAGATCAGAGAAAATAGTCTAAATGGTAGTTTCGACTTAGGGTTCCTAGTTTTGTATGCAATAAATGTGAAATAATGTGTAAACGGACTTAGGAATGATAAACTATCATAAATAGTATTGAAATGCATGATTAGATTTAGGGTAATTGTTGAATTTTTGAAAAACAGGGTTTAAAAGTGAGGCATGTTTGATACCTGGCACATATCTGATACACGAGACCCCGTCTACTGACCGTAGGTCAACCTACGGACTGTAGATTAGGTCCGTGGGTCTGGTGCACATGAAGAATCCACTAAGTGTGGAAGCACAGAGGTGGAATATGGTTGGTAGGTCAATCTACAGACCGTTCTACACATTCGTGGTTCCCATCAGAGCCCAACCTTTTGGGAGTTCTGACATATGGAGGGGACCCACGGTCCGTAGGTGGCCACTGAAGCTACTGTTTGAAATTTATTTGTTTTTTATTTTGGTTCGTTCTTTGTTCTAAAATGATTTTGAGTGTGTTATTGGTTTATTTTGGTACTAAGTCTCCATAGGTACGCTCCCAAGAGAGCTCTAACTTAAGTACCAAGGGGCAAGTCAAAGTCGGTGGCACTCACATTGCGGCTGAATGATGAAGATAATTATACGGGGAAGGATCGCGCCTATGTCCCACCTACTACGATGACATCCCATACTACATCTAGTACTACCCTGAATCAATCCCGGCAGGTGGTTCCCGACGTAGTCACTGCCGTCCAGTATGATGAGGAGGACACACTGATCGGTTCACTAGTTGTTTTCGCTTCCGGCTCTGAGTCCTCCTCTGCTTCCTGGTCTGCTTTGGGCTCCATATCCAGCTCTAGTTCACATGTGTCACGACCCAAGGGTAGCCCCTAGACATAACACGGCGTAATTCACCCCGAAGGGGTCTCATACAAGACCTTAGCATAATCATAACATTCAAGACATAGAATAATGCAGAAAAAATTAAAAACTTTTACAATCAATGTTCAACTTCTTTTCATAAATGAAAATACAAATCTAGACTTGTCTCAATCACCATCTAGTACATAAGGAGTACAAATAGGGTCAAAAGCCCTTTACATCAATAGTAGTCTCAAAGTAGGAAAGTAAATAAAACTAGAAAAATAGCATCTAGTCCTCGAACTTGAGGACTCACCAAGCTTAGGGAATAGTCGACCCAAGTTTCTCTTAAAGAAAGTAGAATGTATCAACGTCCGGAACCTACACTCATAGAATGTAAATATGGGTTAGCACAAATAATGTACTAAGTATGGAGAGCATGCACAAAATCCTTAAATAATGCATAAAAGTGACATTTAGTTTAACTCATGCTTTTCACAAATTTTAAGCCCATTATATATATTTATGAAGAAACATAAGTCATACCAACATACAAGCAACCCAATTCTAAGTGTCACCCTTAGGCTACCAATATCATACAAATCTTACTTTGCCTTATTCATAGTTAACATACATGAGTAAAGAGTCATACATGCTTATAACTTACAACAAGTGAAATCAACTTTAACATTGATACATATATTTCATAATTAATTCATCAGCCATCATAACATAAGAGAACCACACCATAACCTCTCTTAAGGTCTACTTGTGCAATGTGTAAGTGAAGTCCCATACCCCACTCATACTAAGTAGTACCCCTTAAGAAGACATAATTAAAGTCCATGTTCTTAACATAGTTCATATTCATATCATATAGGGATAATAGCCTTAACCGATATAGACAATGTAAGCTACATGGAATCCGGTGTTCTACCCCCACACCGAAAAGAGGTGTTCTACTTGCATAAGGTAGGACGTACATAATATATTTTAGGAGTATCCACTAGGTAAGACATATGTGGGTACACAGTTATGGGATATGGGGATTGCTACTAGAAACCCGGTCTTGCTAAACGTAAAAGGTTGCCATCCCATGAGACAACATACATTGGGAACCCAGACATGCTAAACGTAAAAGCCTCCATCTCATTTTCATATCCATTCGGTGCTAAGCATAATTCCCTTTAAAAGTAACATTAAGTCTTTACTTAAGTTTAAGTTCATGAAATAATGCACTAGTCACTCAAACCAACATGCATCATAATAGCTCATAGATTCATTAGTAGAGAATGCCCTTTCAACCTTAGAATCATCAAGTTGTAAGTAAACATTTCACATCATATTCATATTGTTCATGAGAATGGCCTTTCATTCAACACAACAATACTACCGTAGTCATGTCATATCGTACATAGTCATATCATATCATACATAATCCTGTATAGTGGTATAAGGAGGAGGGATCTTGCATCAACACCACAATGTACACAATAATTAACCACCTCCACCTTTCAAGTGGATCAAAATTATCATATACATTTGTCATAGATTCATCACTATCTAAGTGAATCACAAGTTATACATAATCTTCATTGATATACACAAACCCTAGTTATTGCCCTTCAAGGCTAAGAATCAAGATCAATCCTAATTGCAAGAATTACAACACTATATAGGGAAATTTTGAGTTTTAACAACATAATAAACATAAACATAATCGACTGAAAAGCTTACATGATCAATCAAACCGTACCCTAGTTCACAATTTAGGAAGAAGGGGATATCATGGATCCAAGGGAGATTCTCATCAAAATTCAACAATACTTCAACATTACCATCATAAATCATCATTATCAACCAATATGAACCATAATTAAACAATGGAAAACGTTTTGGAAGAAGACCAATCTTGTAGATTGAAAACCTTAGGTTTGGGGAATTTGAAAACACAATTTGAAGGGGCTTCTTGGGTGATAGCTACCCAAAAATGAAGAGCATCCATCCCTTGTCTAAGAATCAACACGAATTTTGGGGAAGAACCCTAAAAATCTACAAACCCTAGCTCCAATGGCTTCTTCTTCTTCCTTGAGCTTAGAGAGAGATATTGAGAGAGGAGAGGATTTTGGGAATTATTTGGGTGATTGAGTTTATGACATGCAAATAGGTGTAGTTGACTTAAAAACAATTTATATACTTCCCCTAAAAATACCCAAAACACCCCTCATTTAATTGGACTAAAATAGAAAATGACCCTAAAGACCTTCATTAATTGACCCCCGTCCAGGTTCACGACTCATTCCATGAGCCGTGGTGAGGACCCCTCCTCGTGGAGTTGAGGCAGTAGCTCTTTCTTTGCAGTTCAAGGCTCCTTCGCCTAAGGCACCCTCACGAGCACCGTCACGATCCGTGAAGTGGACCACGCCCTGTGGTCATTCTCGTGGAGGGTGAGTCACTAGCTAGGGTACTTCTTTCCCCATGCCCCCATGCCCAAGTCTCGTTCACGAAGGGTTCCACGAGCCGTGGTCCCTTATGTGAAGTTGAGGCAGTGGTTTGCCTTTTGGGTGCCCACCTTTCCATGGCCAAGGGACCTTTACGACCACCTTCACGAGCCGTAGAGTGGACCGTGACTCATGGTCCCCCTCGTGATGGTTGGGGAAGTAGCTCCTAGCTAGGGGCGGCCTTGGCTTCGCCTCTTGGCCTTGGCATTTTCTCCTTTGTCTTGACTCAATATACCCCATTTCAACCCTAAATGACCTACTAGCAGTCCAGGGAGTCATTTATTATTTTTAACCTTACGTTTAGGCTCTAGTTTAACCTATTATTTTCTGGGGTGTTACATTATCTCCCCCTTGGGAACATTCTTCCTCGAATGAAGATTTGGACACCCTACGGAATTAAAGACTTAAGACTAGCAGCCCAACAAGCATGAAATATAGGAATAATGCTCAATGCAAAGGAGGAAACATCAACTCCATTCTCAATACATAACCATGCAACACAAGGAAGTAGGAAACTACATCCACAACCCTATAAGCACATAACTCATCATTTCATATCATTTTAGGAGGAAATACCTTCTCCAAATCAAACAAGCTCAATACAACATAAGGAGCCAATAAACCATATCATCAAAACATAACTAAGCGTGTCCATCAGTTCACCTCATGAAGCCAAATATGCTACCATCAGACTAAAATGCAATTCAACATGAGCGACATACAAATCATGAAAACTCAAGATATGCTAAACAAGAATTCTCACAAGAACATGCACAACATAAGGAAATCATAAAGAAGGCTCATACCACAAATGACTTCCAAAACACCAATTCAAAAAGACTAAGTACCTCAAGTTTGGATTAGAGAAGAAGGAAAAAGATGAGGATACTTCATATCGCCCTCGGCCTCCCATGCAGCACCCTCAACTAAGGGATTTCTCCATAAGACCTTAACGGAAACTACTTCTTTGCTCCTTAACCTCGTAACTTGCTGGTCCAAAATTTCCACCGGGACCTCTTCATATGAAAGGTTCTCATCAACTTCTAATCCTTCTAAAGAAATGATGGATACTGGATCACCAAAGCACTTCTTCAGCATGGAAACATAAACACCGAGTGAATCGGAGCCAACTCACTTGGCAATTCCAATTCATATGCACCTTTCCCAATACACTACAAGATTTTATATGGGCCCACATACCGGGGACTAAGCTTCCCATTTTTACCAAACCTAATCACACCTTTCATAGGTGAGATTTTCAAGTAGACCCAATCAGTAATCTCAAATTGTAGATCCTTTCTTCTATTGTCAGCATAAGACTTTTGCCGACTATAGGCCGTCTTCAACCTCTCTCTAATGAGTCAAACTTTTTCAATGGCCCCACAAACTAACTTGGGACAAATAAGGGCAAATTCACCTACTTCAAACCAGCCAACCATAGATCTACACCTCGTACCATAAAGTTCTTCAAATGAAGCAATGGCAATACTAGAGTGGTAACTATTATTGTAGGAAAACTCAATCAAGGGGAGGTGGTCATCCCAACTACCCTTGAAATCTATCACACATGCCCTTAACATGTCCTATAAGTTTTGAATGGTGCGTTCCGCTTAACCAACCGTTTGAGGGTGGAAAGTGGTACTAAGCTTTACATTGTTACCAAGCCCTTTTTGAGATGCCTTCCAAAAGTGTAAAGTAAATTGACTACCCCGATCCGACATGATAGATAAAGGAACCCCATGCAACATCAATATCTTATTGATGTATAACTTGGCATAGTCTTCCGCCGAAAATGAAGTCTTGACGGGAACCGAGTGGGCGGATTTTATCATTCTATAAACAATGACCCAAATAGAATCATGTTGCCTTCGAGTACGAGGAAACCCCATTATAAAATCCATATTTACATCATCCAACTTGCAAGTGGGAATATCTATATTTTGGGACAACCCTCTGGGCCTTTGATGCTCGGCCTTAACTTGTTGGCAATTCGGACATTTGGCTACAAAACCCGCTATATCCCTCTTCATACCATTCCACCAATAGACTTCCCGTAGGTAACAATACATCTTGGTGGCTCCCGGATGAAAAGAATACCGGGAACCATGAGCCGCTTCTAAAATTTTGTCCCTTAAGCCATCAACATTCGGAACACATAGTCTACCTTGGTACCTAAGCACCCCATCTCTCCCTTGGGAGAAAGCCTCAACGGACTTATTGAGAATCGATTCTTTCAACTCCATTAAAATGGGATCAAGGTGTTGTTTAAACTTCACCTCAACCACATGTTTTTGGTTCTGGCTGATCCACCGACTTGCCAGTTTCCGTAGATTTTCCCATGATTCCAAGAGGCCATCAATCCCAAAATGATCCTCTTCAAACTCATCCCCGCTTGCTTGCCCGGAAGGGCCCGAAATAGGAAGTGATCCCCCGACACCAAAAACAAAAATCCCAGAGAGAAGCTGAGCACCCTTGGTGGAATCCACTAGTTGGACAACTAACTAGGTCAACCTAGCACATCACGAACCAATTCCTTTTTCTCCTATTCTACATGAGCCACACTACCCGTGGACAATCTACTAAGGGCATCCAAAACTACATTAGCATTGCCGGGGTTGTAAAGGACACTAATGTCATAATCCTTCAAAAGCTCTAACCACCTTCTTTGTTAGAGATTTAGGTCTTTTTGGCTAAACACATATTGAAGACTTTTATGGTCGGTAAACACGTCTACATGGTCCCCATATAAGTAATATCTCCATATTTACAAAGTAAATACCACCGCCACCAACTCGAGATCATGAGTCGGGTAGTTCTTCTCATGTATCTTGAGTTGTCTTGAAGCATAGGCAATTACTTTCCCATGTTGCATAAGGACACATCCTAAACCCACTCGAGAAGCATCAAAATATAGTACAAACCCATCGGTACCATTCGATAAGGTCAAAACTGGGGTGGAGGTGAGTTTATCTTTCAATTTTTTGAAAATTTTCTCACAAGTTTCCTACCACACAAATTTAGCCTTCTTTTGGGTTAAGGTCGTCAATGGAGAAGCAATAGAGAAGAAACCCTCAACAAACCTCCTATAGTAGCCAGCCAAACCCAAAAAGCTTCTTATATCGGTAGGAGTTAGAGGTCTAGGCCAACCTTTGACCGCATTAGTCTTCTTCAGATCCACCTCAATACCCCTGCTCAACACAATATGACCAAGGAAGGAAACCGACCTTAGCCAAAACTCACATTTACTAAACTTAGCATATAATTGGTTATCCTTGAGTACTTGTAACATAACTCTCAAATGGTGCATCTGGTCACTCTCACTCTTAGAATAGATCAAGATATCATCGATCAAAACAATTGCGAACATGTCGAGATATTTTTGGAAAATCCTATTCATAAGGTCCATAAAAGCCGCCGGAGCATTCGTTAGACCAAAAGATATTACTAGGAACTCATAGTGACCATATGTTGTTGGGAAGGCCGGCTTAGGAATGTCAACCCCTCTTACCCTTAGATGATGGTAACCCGAACAAAGATCTATTTTGGAGAAATAGTTTGCCCCTTGAAGTTGATCAAACAAATCGTCAATTTTAGGAAGGGGATACTTATTCTTTATAGTGACCTTGTTCAATTGGCGGTAATCGATACATATCCTAAGGGACCCGTATTTCTTTTTCACAAACAAAACCGGAACACCCGATGGAGATATGCTTAGTTGAATAAAACGCTTGTCTAACAAGTCCTTGAGTTGCTCCTTTAACTCTTTCAATTCGGCCAGAGTCATTCTATACGGAGGGATAGATATGGGTTGGGTATTCGACAAAAGATCAATGCCGAAGTCTATTTCCCGTTAGGGAGAATGCCGGGAAAGTCATTGGGAAATACATCCAGAAAATCACTCACCACGGGGACCGACTATAAAGAAGGGACCTTGGACTCAACATCCATGACCCTAACAATATGATACATGCACCCCTTGGAAATCATTTTCCTAGCCTTTAAACATGAAACAAATTGACATCTAGGAATAGAATTCCCCCCTTTCCATTCTAAAATTGGCTCCTTAGGAAATTGGAATTTGACCACTCGGGTTCTACAATTTATTGAAGCATAAAATGCATGCAACCAGTCCATGCCCAATATTACATCAAAATCAAACATGTCTAATTCTATCAAATCAACCAAATTGACTTTATGAGACAAAGAAATATGAAAATTCCTATAGACTCTTTTTGCCACTATCGAGTCACCAACCAGGGTAGAAACCGAAAAAGGTTCTTCTAACACATTGGGGAGCATTTCAAATTTCATAGCCACAAAAGGTGTAACAAATGACAATGTGGCACCAAGGTCTAATAATGCATACACATCAATGGAGAAGACTTGAAGCATGCCCCTTACAACATCCGAAGAACTCTCTTGGTCACCTCATGTTTGGAGAGCATAAAAGCGGTTCTTCTTGGGAGAATTAGAATTTTAGCCGCTTGGAGGGACTTGTTTTCCCTCTATCCCTTGAAATTTTAACATAAGACAATATCTCTTCATATGACCGCTCTTCCCACAACTACAGTAACCATCCGTGCAGACTAGGCACTTGCCTTCATGCTTCTTTCAATACTTTGCACAACTAGGTCTTTCAACATAAGAGCTACCACTATTACCTCCTTGTGGCTTAGGGTTAGACACCCTATCTTTGTTGACCTTTGGAGTGCTAGATGAGCCTTGGTTGGAAAACCTCTTCTTGAACCTTGGTTTACCTTGAAGCTCAAACTTACCTTTGGAAGAATTTCCATCATTAGTCCTTTCCCTTTTTACTTCTCTATTCACTTGTTTGAGATTTTGTTCATCAATTTTCTCAGCATGAACCATAAGATGTGACATATTCATACTTGGGATGAGCATTTTGAAACGACATTCATTGACGACCAAGTCAGATATCCCCATTTCAATTTTTTTCATTTTGGCCCTAGAGTCCACAACTAAGTTTGGAGCATATTTAGACAATTGGGTGAACTTGAGGCCATATTCCTTCACACTCATACCTCCTTGGTAAAGGTTGATGAATTCTTGCATCTTTCTCTCCCTCTACTCTATTGGGAAAAACCTATTAAGGAAGGCCGACTTGAACAATCCCCAATTAACCGGGCCCACTCTCATGGTTCTCTCATCCTTCCATTGCTCATACCATACTTGAGCCACATCTTTCAATTGGTAGGCGGCTAGTTCTGCCTTCTTTCATGGAGACACACCCATAGCATCAAGCACCTTAAGCACTTCATCAATAAACCCTTGTGTGTCTTCATCCACTTTGGAGACATATAAGGTAGGGGGGATTCATTCTTGTGAAATACCAAATCCTTGAAGCGGTTGTACTTGCATTGGGGTTCACTTGAACTTTAGCATCCGTAATGACTTGAGTTGTTAAAGCATGAGTCAATTTTTGGAGAGCCGTCCTTATCTCCACATTATTCATAGCCCCTTCTTTATTTGGAGCTTGAGGATCTTGAGGAGTTTGGGGAGGAACTCCCTCGTTGACATTCTCCTCTTGCACCCTCCTTCCATTCCCTCTTCTTGTATTTGTTGCCTATAGTCACAAGAAGAGGGTTAGGAGAGGACTTCATAGAGTTAGGACTCCAAAGCATGACTAAAGAGTATTGAAACAAGTGAAAGTTCCTAAAAATCTTATAGCCTCTCATTCATAAGTTTTGCGCGCTTCACATTTATGAACAAGACTTTACTGGACGTTGTTCATGAGACATCTTCATAGAATCATTGTATAACCTTGTGCTCTGATTACTAAGTTTGTCATGACCCAAGGGTACCCCCTAGATGGAACACGGCGTACTTGACCCTGAAGGGGTCTCATACAAGCCCTTAGCATAATCATAACATTCCAGACATAGAATACTCCGGAAAAATTCAAAACTTTTGCATTCGAAGTTCAATTTCTTTTCATAAATGAAAATACGAATCTAGACTTGTCTCAATCGCCATCTAGTACATAAGGAGTACAAATAGGGTCAAAAGCCCTTTAAATCAATAGTAATCTCAAAGTAGAAAAGTACAATAAAACTAGAATCAATAGCATCTTCTCCTCAAACTTGAGGACTCACCAAGCTTAGGGAATAGTCGACCCAAGCTTCTCTTGAAGAAAGTAGAATGTATCAACGGCCAGAACATACATTGATAGAATGTGGAAAATATGGGTTATCACAAATAATGTACTAAGTATGGACACCATGCACAAAATCCTTAAAAGATGCATAAAAGGGAAATTTAGTTGAAATCATGCCTTTATCAAGTTTTAAACCCATTATGCATATTTATGAAGAAACATAAGTAGTACCAACGTACAAGCAACCCAAAGCCACACTAGTGCAATCCAAAGGTAAAGTCCCATAACTTCACCAAATGCTAAATGTCACCCTTAGGCTGCCAACATCATACAAATCTTACTTTGCCTTATTCATAGTCAGCATACATGAGTAAAGAGTCATACATGTTCATAACTTACAACAAGTGAAATCAACTATAACATTCATACATATCTTTCATACATAATACATAATTCATAAGTAATCATAACATAAGAGAACCTCAACAAAACCTCTATTAAGGTCTACTTGTGCAATTTTTAAGTCAAGTCCCATACCCCCACTCATACTAAGTAGTACCCCTTAATAAGTCATAATTAAAGCCCATGGTCTTACCATAGTTCATATTCGTATCATATAGGGATAATAGCCTTAACCGACATAGACCATGTGAGCTATATGGAATCCGATGTTCTACCCCCACAACGAAAAGAGGTGTCCTACTTGCCTAAGGTAGGACGTACATAATAAATTTTAGGTGGGTTCAGTAGCTAAGACCTATGTGGGAACATAGTTATGGGATATGGAAATTGCTACTAGAAACCCGAACTTGCTAAACGTAAAGGTTTCCATCCCATGAGACAACATACACTGGGAAGCCAGACTTGCTAAATGTAAAAACCTCCATCTCATTTTCATATCCATTCGGTGCTAAGCATAATTCCCTTTAAAAGTCACATTAAGTCTTTAGTTAAGTTTAGGTGCATGAAAGAATACACTAGGCACTTAAACCAAGTTACATCATAATAGCTCATAGATTCATTAGTTGAGAATGCCCTTTCAACCTTAGAATCATCAACATGTGAGTAAACATTTCACATCATATTCATATTGTTCATGAGAATGGCCTTTTATTCAACACAACAATACTACCATAGTCATGTCGTATCATACATAGTCGTATCATATCATACATAATCATATGTATGGGTATAAGGAAGAAGGATATTGCATCAATACCACAATGTACACAATAATTAAACCCCTCCACCTTTGAAGTGGATCAACATGATCATATACATTTGTCATAAATTCATCACTATCTAAGTGAATCACAAGTTATACACAATCTCCATCAACATACATAAACCCTAGTTATTGCCCTTCAAGGCTAAGAATCAAGATCAATCCTAATTGCAAGAATTACAACACTAGATAGGTTAATTTTGTGATTCCACAACATAATAAACATAAACATAATCGATTGACAAACTAACATAAACAATCAAATCATACCCTAGTTCACAATTTAGGAAGAAGGGGAAACTATGGGTCCAAGGGAGATTTTTATCAAAATCCAACAATACTTAAACAATTGAAAACATTTTAGAAGAAGACCCATGTTGTAGATTGAAAACCCTAGGTTAGGGGAATTTCAAAACACAATTTGAAGGGGTTTCTAGGGTGATAGCTACCCAAGAATGAAGAGCATCCATAACTTGACTAAGAATCACCACGAATTTTGGGGAAGAAACCTTAAAATCTATAATCCCTAGCTCCAATGGCTTCTTCTTCTTCCTTGAGCTTAGAGAGAGAAATATTAAGAGAGGAGAGGATTTTGCGAATTCTTTAGGTGATTGAGTTTATGACTTGAAAATAGGTGTAGTTGACTTAAAAACAATTTATATACTTCCCCTAAGAATACCCAAAACACCCCTCATTTAATTGGACTAAAATAGAAAATGACCCTAAAGAACTTCATTAATTGACCCCCGTCCAGGTTCACGACTCACTCCGCGAGCCGTGGTTAGGACAACAACCCGTGGTCCTACCCGTGGAGTTGAGGCAATAGCTTTTTCTTTGGAGTTCAAGGCTCCATGGCCTAAGGCACCCTCGTGAGCACCTTCACGATCCATGAAGTGGACCATGCACTGTGGTCATGCTCGTGGAGGGTGAGGTAGTAGATAGGGTACTCCTTTCCCCCATTCCCCCATGCCTAAGTCTCCTTCATGAAGCGCTCCACGAGCCGTGGTCAAGACCACGAGCCATGGTCTATTTCGTGAAGTTGAGGCCATGGCTAGCCTTTTGGGTGGCCATCTTTCCATGGCCAAGGGACCTTTAAGACCACCCTCACGAGCCATGGAGTGTACCATGACTCATGGTCCCCCTCAAGAAGGTTAGGGCAGTAGCTCCTAGCTAGCGGCAGCGTTGGCCTTTGGCCTTGGCTTGCCCCCTTGGCCTTGGCTCTTGCCCCTTGGTCTTGACACAATAAACCCCATTGCAACCCTAAATGACCTACTAAATGTCCGGGGAATCATTTTATGATTTTTACCCATACGTTTAGGCTCTAGTTTAACCTATCATTTTCCAGGTTGTTACAACATGGGAGGACTACCTCGTCTGATGAGGCGACTAGTGCAGAGAACATTCCAGTGCCACCGAAAACCGATCCTGCCCCAGTCACGGAAGATCCAAACATGTGGTGTGTAGATAGTCAGTGGCAGATATACCGAGACTCCAAGATGATAAATGAGAAAGAGCGGATGGCTCGACTGATTACCGAGGAGCATCGGGCTCTCAAATGTAGCCTTTATACTATTCCTGACATTCAGGCACCGATCCAAGTGGATGGTCCGTAGCCCAGGGTAATATAGTGAGGATATCGTGAGGGAGTTCTATGCTTTCTACGCAGCCACATTTTGAGGTTCGATTAAAAAAAGGGCCAAGCCTGCACTAAAGGCTACACTGTTTTATGGGGTGTCGGCTGACATATCTGAGGCTACTATTCACAGACTACTCTACAGCCCGGGCCATACTCTAGCTATGAATACGACCGAGTTTGATTATCGTTGGGACATAGGGAGGAGAGGGGCATTCTAGAGGAATGCGGAGTAAATGGAGAGTTTATTGCACTCGTTGGCCCGTCACCTCGCCACAGACGGAGAGCGCACCGAGTGGATCAGCAACTCGAGTGGAGGCATAAAGAAGGCCACTTTAACTTTTGTTGCCAAATTCTTCTGTCTATTGGTGCGAAATAGCATATCTCCTACGTACCCAAACAATGTTCTTAGTTGGGACAGCACAGTCATGTTGGCAGCCCTAGTTGTTGGTTCTGAGATAGATTTTGCCCACATGATTATTGCGGAGATTCACGAGAGGGACTTCAAGGACACTACAACTTATCCCTTTCTGTGCCTCATCTTTTAGTTGTGCAGGATTCTGGAGTGCCGGTCTGGCATTGTGATAGGTTGATGGAGGAAACCAAGAACCTAGATATAGGCCTGATTCGAGACGAGGCGAATGTGGCGGCACTATGCACAAAGACGCAGGTCGAGGTGCCTCCACTGGGAGTAGACTTAGTGATTGATGTGTAGCAGATATAGGTTGATGAGCCTGCCCCTCCAGGCCCCACTGAGGATGCTCCGGTTTCCTATTCTTCGGCCGCCAGTCAGGCCCCGAGCTCTTCCAGAGCCACTCCTCTTCAGGATCTTCCACCGTATCCTTAGCTCCAATCCAGAAGTTAGTGGCTAAGAAGGCCACATTACTGTAGCATGTGAGGCCGTGGATGTAGCAGGCGATTGAAGAATCTGCGACTAGGGTGGAATAGCGGATGGAGCAGATGATGGACCATAAGGTTCAGGCACTCCTGCAGTGCTTTGGTGCTTTTGAGCTGCGTGTCTTGGAGCAGCTAGCCTTATCCACCAATGTTTCTGCCTTTTAAAAGGAGTTAGCCAGTCTCCAGGCTGATTTTGAAATTTTCCTTGCTCCACTGAAGACTTAGCCCGAGTCGGCCTCCATAACACCGATTGATGATACGATGTTAGATTCTCTATTTGGGGATGATATGCCTCCAACGTCCTTTTTCCATCGTGTTGAGAAGCAGCCCCACTCTAGTCTGTCTTCTGAGGACACTGATGGTGCAGTGAGAGTTATTGATAGCAGTACTGATGGTGTTGTGACAGTTGATGCGGGCACTACTGAGGGTGATCCGAATATTGATCTAGCGGGCTCCGGGAAATTGGATCCACCAGCTTGTTGATAGGTCTTCGGAACTATGCGTCACAGGTTTGCTTCACCTAATCCTTTATTCTTTACTTTTTGTGCATTGGAGAGAATTGAACTATATTTTGTTGGGGGTGGGGTAAATGGATTGTTAGTGATTGGGTGAAGTCTAAGTATCCCAACTCATAATCCTCTCTTGGGGTTTCCTTGCCTGTGTTCTTTTCCCCTAAGAGACTGTGTTAATTTATGTTGAATCGGCATGTGCTAGGATTGTATGTGTAGAAGCATGATGGAATAATTAAGAAAGAGAAATAATACTCGTCCAAAACATGTGATATATTCTCAAATTTATAGGCTATGAGTTAAATGTGTTGGCTCTGAGTGAGAT
The DNA here is from genome assembly GCA_029582605.1 of Solanum gracilifrons. Taxonomy (NCBI): domain Eukaryota; kingdom Viridiplantae; phylum Streptophyta; class Magnoliopsida; order Solanales; family Solanaceae; genus Solanum; species Solanum gracilifrons. The sequence goes on from JAJOOH010017704.1 coordinate 49,765, forward strand.
ATGATGAGAACCGATTTGACCTCATGACTTAAGATAAAAACTTGAACTGGGTAATCTGATAATCTGATAATGACACAGGGTGCCAAAAGTGTGTGAGGATAGTTGAATGTTCAGATAGTTTTGTGCCAATCTAGAACTTGCCCTGTTGGTCCTGCTTGGATAATATAGGAAAGAAGTTGGGAAGTGATCATACGCCATTGTTCAAATTAGTCCACTTAAGCCTAAAATGATCTAACCAAATGGTAGCATTATACTCTTTTGATCCAAATGTTTGAGCCTAAAATTGACCATTTCTTTTGATTCACCTCACTCACCTTCCCTTAAAATATTGTCTTGGCCCCGGTCCCTCCTTGGACATGTACACCTTGACTTAATGCCAAAAGCCTAAGTTGAGGGTGGCTAAGCCAAAAGTTACCTCGCTCTTGGCCCTGCTTCGACATCGCACATTGTGCACCTCAACTAATGAAAAATGCATAAGTTGAGAGTGGCTATGAAAGAGGGCACCTAATGAAAAAAAGGTATGAAAAGAGAAAAAGAAAGAGGATGTGACTTTGTGCAAAAAGAAGCAAAATAAAAATGTTGAAAGCCATAAAATAAAAATGATTTGAAAGAAAAAAAGAATAAAGTGAGAAATAAGAGTCAGAAAGTCAAAGGTCACATCATTGTTGCAAAGAGTTAAGTGTAATGAAAATATGCCAAAAATAGGTCAAAGAAGAGGTAAATAGCCAATGTAATGTCAAGGAGGGCAGAAAGTCACTAAAAATTACCCAAATGTACCACATCTGACCCTGAGCCTACGTTACAAGCTAAGAATATCCTATAGTGATCCTAGCAACTAGTTTAGAGAGTCTAAGTAGTGAAAATAAGGGCAAGAGTATGGCATTGAGCACTAATTGTACTTGAGGATTTTCTGAGTGTGAGTGTTTAATGAATCGTTGTATTTAAAATCATATTCATTGTGTGAAAAAAAGGGTTTTCGTTTGAAGTAAGGGCATTAGTTACATTGTTGGAAAGTTGGTACCTTGGTGATAGTGAAAAAATGTATGTTGTGGGTCAATTAGTCGATCTTTGTCATATCTTGATCTGCATGAGTTATCTTGTTATGTCTAAGAGAAAAGATTTGCACTCGGAAAGGGAGTCGGGATAGAAAGCCATGTGATTGCTTGTGTTTCAATGTCTGCTTCTATACAAGTGTCGTTTAGAGTCTTAGTGCGTCGTTTGAGGACAAACAACAAATTTAAATTGAGGGTGTTGATATACCGTGAGTTTACGATATTTTTTATACATTTCACTTAAGAATTGTGTGTGTCTAGGGCCATTTTGTATTAGAATTAATTTTTTTATATTAATGGAGGTGAACTACGGACCGTAGGTCCAGTTACGCTCCATAGGTTAGTGGAGCAGATGGAGCATCATGGAATTGTTGACAAAGTGTGGAACCACGGTGGCCATTGATGGACCATAGGTCGACCTATGGGTCGTCCTGCATGTCCGTCATTTGTATTAGAAAGTTTGAGTTCCAGTACCTGATGAAAAAGTCTAAGTATCGAACCACGATAGGGGACCTACAGTCCGTAGGTCAACTTACGGTCCGTTCTGCAGGTCCGTTATTTGCATCTGAAAGTTGAAGGTTTCAAGCTTCTGAGAATTTGTCCAAGTCCTGAGCTACGGAAGAGAGCTACGGACCGTAGGTCGATCCACAGTCCGTAGGTCAGTCTCGTCGATTGAAGCCGCGTCCAACAGTTTATTTCCTTAATTTGTTTCCTTTTTGTTTGGGACTATGCTTTCTATAAATAGGGTATGTAGACCTCATTTTTTGGGGTTAGCTACTATTTTTAACTTTAGTTCTTGGTGTGTTCTTGGGAATTAACTTGCAAAACAATAGCAATTTGATTCCCTATTTTCGGTTTATAAAGATTCTTGCTTTGAATTTCAATTGGAGATATTGGGTTTCTTCTACTCAATATGTTTGTTCATGAATTCTTCTTCCAAAAATATGAATTGTGTTCTTTGCTACTATGGTTAACTAAATACACAACTAGGGTTGTGGGAACCATGAGCGATTAATAAAGTAACAGTAGTAACTAAGTAATTTTTGAATAGTGTTATTGCATGCATATATAATTCTTTCGTTTAAAAGTCTTTTTAACAGTGCACAACCTTAAAACTCGCCTTGTTGCTACTTTCCGGACCAAGGAGGTAGTTATTAAGAAAATAATTATCAACATAGATTTAGTGTGATACTATCTAATAGTCTAATGTCAATTGGTGCTAGGGAAAAAAATAACTCATACATTGATGTGATGTCTAATATGAGGTAAAGGTATAGGTTAGTAAATTATACACACGTAGCCGGACCAAAGTGCGAGGTGAAATTCTCTATTTGCCGAACTAAGGACTTAGAGATACATAACTTACCACTTTGAATGTGATACACGAGAAAATGATTACTATTACTAGGATTACCATGTTATGAGCTTATGGGTAACACATACACCCTAGTTACTTTCTCTCATTGATAACAACTAAAGTTCGAATCTTGCCCTTGTTCTCTAAACTACAATCAATTATTTGTTACACGGGGGCC
>JAJOOH010017705.1:0-54238 GCA_029582605.1 Solanum gracilifrons
CCCCCCCCCCCCCCCCCCCCCCCCCCCCCGCAACTCATTTGGCAAATCCAACTCATAGGCAACTTTACCAACTCGTTTCAAAATTTGGTATGGGCCTACATACCGGGGACTAAGTTTCCCTTTCTTGCCTAATCTTATCACACCTTCATGGGTGAGATTTTCAAATAGAAGCAATCATTAACTTCAAATTCTAGATCCTTTCTTCTAACATCGGCATAAGACTTTTGTCTACTTTGAGCCATTCTCAACCTCTCTCTAATAAGCCAAACTTTCTTAATGGCTTCATAAACTAGCTCGGGACCTATCAAAGAAACTTCACCGATCTCAAACCAACCAACCAGAGACCTACATCTCCTACCATACAAGGCTTCAAAGGGAGCCATACCGATACTTGAGTGATAACTATTATTGTAGGCAAACTTTATTAATGGCAAGTGGTGATCCCAATGGAGCTTGAAATCTATAACACATGCCCTTAACATATCTTTGAATGTTTGGATGGTACGCTCCACTTGCCTATTGGTTTGGGGATGAAAAGCCGTGCTAAGCTTAACCTTAGTACCAAGCCCTCTTTGGAATGACTTCCAAAAGTGAGATGTAAATTGAGTACCTCGATCGGAAATAATAGATAGAGGAACTCCATGCAATTTTACTATTTCCCTTATATACAACTTCACATAGTCTTCCGCCGAATAAGAAACCTTGACGGGAATAAAATGGGCTGATTTTGTCATCCGATCTATAATGACCCAAATAGAATTATATTGCCTTCGGGTGCGAGGCAAACACACAATAAAGTTCATATTCACATCTTCCCACTTCCAAGTGGGAATACTTATATCTTGGGACAAACCTCCCGGCCTTTGATGCTCAACCTTAACTTGTTGACAATTAGGACATTTAGCTACAAATCCTGCAATATCTTTCTTCATACCATTCCACCAATAGACTTCCCGTATATTATGGTACATCTTGGTGGCTTCTGAATGAATAGAATATCGAGAACTATGAGCTTCCTCTAAAATTTGTTCCCTCAAACCATCAACATCCGAAACACATAACTGACCTTGGTACCTAAGCACCCTATCTCCCCCTTGGGAGAAAGCCTGAACGAACTTCTTGAGTACTGACTCTTTCAACTCAATTAATATAGGATCAAGATCTTTCTTAGACTTCACATCCATCACAAAGGATGATTCGGAACCATAATGGACCATGACACCACCTTTAGTGGAATCCACTAGTTGAACACCTAGCCGAGTCAACCCATGCACATCACAAACCAATTCTTTCTTTTCATCCTCTACATGAGCCACACTACCCATAGACAATCTACTAAGTGCATCCACTACCACATTAGCTTTGTCAGAGTGGTAAATGACACTCATATCATAATCCTTCAATAATTCTAACCACCTTCATTGTCGAAGATTCAAGTCCTTTTGAATAAACACATATAGAAGACTCTTGTGATCGGTGAAGACATCCACATGGACCCCATACAAATAATGCTTCCATATTTTAAAGGAAAACAGAACCGCCGCTAATTCAAGGTCATGGGTTGGATAATTCCACTCATGGACTTTAAGCTGTCTTGAAGCATAGGTAATCACTTCGCCATTTTGCATGAGCATACATCCCAACCACACTCTAGAGGCACCACAATATACCACAAAACCATTTGTACCTTCCGGTAAGGTTAATACCGGCGCAGAAGTAAGTCTATCTTTCAACTCTTGGAAACTTTTCTCACAAGCTTTCGACCACACAAACTCAGCCTTCTTTTGAGTCAAAGCCATCAACGGAGAAGCAATGAAGGAAACCCCTCAACAAACCTCCTATAGTAACCGGCCAAACCCAATAAACTTCTAATGTCGTAGGGAGTTAGAGGTCTAGGAAAGTTCTTGACCGAATCCGTCTTCTTAGGATCTACCTCAATACCCTTGCTTGACACAATATGACCAAGGAAAGATACGGACCTTAACCAAAATTCGCATTTACTAAACTGTGCAAAAATATGTTGGTCCTTAAGAACTTGCAACACAATTCTCAAATGGTCCATATGTTCATTCTCACTCCTTGAATAGATCAAGATATCATCGATAAACACAATCACAAACATATCAAGGTATTGTCTAAACACCCCATTCATCAAATCCATAAATGCCGCCGGAGCATTAGTCAACCCAAATGACAACACCACAAACTCATAATTACCATATCAGGTTCTAAAGGTCATCTTTGGAATATCAACCCCTCTAACCCTCAATTGGTCATAACCTGAACGAAGATCAATCTTAGAGAAATAGCTAGCCCCTTGAAGTTGGTCAAACAAGTCATCTATCATTGGGAGAGGATACTTATTCTTGATGGTCACTTTATTCAATTGATGATAATCGATGCACATTCTAAGAGACCCATCCTTATTTCTAACAAACAACACGGGAGCACCCTAAGGAGAGATTCTCGGTCGGATGAAACCCTTATCTAGTAAATCCTTTAGTTGCTTCTTCAACTCTTCTAACTCCACCGGAGCCATTCTATAAGGAGGAATTGAGATAAGTTGCGTATCCGGTAAAAAGTTCAATACCAAAATCTATTTACCGCTCGGGAGGAATACCGGGCAAATCATTGGGGAAAACTTCTAGGAACTCATTAACTACCGGAACCGACTCTAGAGAAGGGGTTTCTGATTCAACATTCCTCACCCTAACAAATGGTAAATACACCCTTTGGAGATCATCTTCCTAGATTTAAGACAAGAGACAATTTGATTTCTAGGCATATGCTTTCCTCCTTTCCACTCTAAGATAGGCTCATTTTGAAATTGGAATCTAACCACCCGAGTCCTACAATCAATAGAGGAATAACATGCATGCAACCAATCCATACCCAAAATCACATCAAAGTCTAACATGTCTAACTCTGCCAAATTCACCAAAGTAACTCTTTGTGACAAGGAAATGAGACAACTTCTATAAACCCTCCTAGCCACCATAGAATCACTAACCGGGGTAGAGACCGAAAAAGGTTCTAATAACACTTAGGGGAGCATATCAAACTTCATGGCCACACAAGGTGTCACAAAGGACATAGTAGAACCGGGATCTAACAAGGCATACATATCAATAAGAAAGACTTTTAACATACCGGTCACCACATTCGGGGAGCTCTTTTTGTCACCTCGGGATTGAAGAGCATAAAAGCGGTAGGGGCAGTAGAGTTTGAACCGCTTAGACGAGCTTGTTTATCTTCTCTTCCCTTAACCTTGAGCATCAGACAATCTCTCATCGTGGCCAATCTTCCCACAACTAAAACACCTATTGGTGCTAACTAGGCACTTATCATCATGCTTTCTTCCACACGTCGCACAATTAGGGCTAGCCATATAAGAACTACCACTATTACCTCCTTGAGTTTTAGGGTTGGAAACCCTATCCTTGTTAACCCTTGGAGAACTAGAGAAGCTTTGGTTGGAAAGCCTTTGCCTAAACCTTGGTCGACCTTGTCCATCGGACCTAGCATTTGAGAAATTCCCATCACCGATTCTAGGTCTTTTGACTTCCCAATTATTTTCCTTGAGTTTTGACTCCTCAATTTGTTGAGTGTACACCATAAGCCTTGAGATATCCATGTCATGATGGAGTATTGTCGTACGACATTCTGTTTCAACCAATTCGGACTCACAAATCAAAAACCTACTCATCTTACACCTCGAATCCGCTACCATAGTCAGAGCATACTTGGACAATTGAGTGAATTTTAGGAAATACTCTTTCACACTCATACTTCCTTGATGAAGGGTAATGAACTCTTCAACCTTAGCTTTCTTCAACTCTCGAGGAAAGAATCTATCAAGAAATGCCAGTTTGAACAATTCCTATCCTACCAGGCCCGCTCTTACGGGTCTTTCACCCTTCCACTAATTATACCATACTTGATAAACATCTTTTAGTTGGTAGGCGGCTCACTCAGCCTTCTCTTCCAAAGACACCCCCATAATAGCAAGAACTTTATAAACCTCATTGATAAAACTTTACGGATCCTCTTCCACTTTGGAGCCATAAAATTTGAGAGGGTTCATTCTAGCAAAATCCCTAACCCTTGAAGCAACCGAATTCACATTAGGATTCACCAAAGCTACAACTTCTCTATTGTCTTGAGCCGTCACGACTTGAGCCAATATTTGGATAGCGGACCTAAACTCCACACGACTCACATTCTCAGCCAAACGATCAACTGGAGCTTTATTAGCTTGAGGAGGATCTCCTTGATTCGCATTCTCATCTTCCATCCTTCTAGCATTAGCCCTTCGTGTATTCATATCCTGAAGACACAAAATAAGGATTAGGAGAGGGACTTTATGGAGTTAAACTGTAAGGCCTGACTTAAGAGTAATGAAAGAAGTGAAATTTCCTAAACATCTTACAACCTCTCATTCATAAATGTGGCGTGCTTCACACTTGTGAACAAGACTCAACTAGACGTGGCTTATGAGACATCATCCTAGAATCATTCTAAACCTTGTGCTTTGATTACCAAGTTTGTCACGACCCAGGGTACCCCCTAGTGTAACAAGGCACATAGAACCCCGAAAGGCAACATGTAAGCCACTTAGCATAACATAACATAAACATAGAACAATAAAGAGTAAAAACATATTACAAGTCAAAATTTTCATAAACGAAAGCGGAAGTCTAGACCTGTCACAACATAGCCATCTATTACAATATTTGAATCAAATAGGGACACAACCCTTACAATATAATCTGAAAAGGGAATACAAGAAAGGAACTACAAGGATAACATCCATCCTCGAATCATGAGGACTCACCAACAAGATAGGAGAATAAGCAAATCCAAGCTTTAGCTACAATGATCACCACCTTGAGAATCCAATACTTGGGGAAAATGTAGGAAAAACATAGGTTAGTACAAAATGCACCAAGTATGATAACCATGCATAAAAATATTGAAAACATTCTAAAAAGGACATTTTAATTGAATGCATGCAATTTATTAAGTTAAAGCATCATTTTGAAGATAGTGGAAAAACATAAGTCATAAGCATAATCAACTCATACATCATCATATCATAAGAGGAACATATCATAAATACCCTAAAAGCATACTTGTGCACTGCATGGTTAAGATCCTATAATCTCACCCTACTAAGTAAAGCTTCTTAAGTAGCTATAGTTCATAATTCATATTTTTGTTCATACTATTGTCATAATGGGAAATAAGCCTTAACCGACATAGACCATGTGAGCTTACCATGGAAACCGGTGTCCACCCCACACCGAAAAGGGGTTGTCCTACCTGCCTAAGGTAGAACCATACTCTTAGCTTAGGTGGATCCACTAGCTAAATACCTATGAGGGCACATAGTTTATGGGATAAGGAGATTGCTACTAGAAACATGGACTCAACTAAGGTAGAAGGTTTCCATCGTATAAGATACATACTTTGGGAACCTGGACTAAACTAAGGTAGAAGGAACCCATTTGGAAAGCCGGACACAACTAATGTAAAAGCTTTCATTGGGAAGTCGGACTCAACTAGTGTAAAAGCTTCCATATCATATTCATATCCACTCGGTGCTAAGCATTAATTCCCATGTATTACATATTAAATCTTGACTTAAGTTCATATTCATGGAAGAATGTCTTGACACTCAATCTAACATAATTTATACTATAGCTCATAGATTCAATAGGTGAGAATATACTTTCAACCTTAGAGTCATCATTTTGTGAGAAAACCTTTCACATAATATAATATTCATACATAGGTGTGTATATGAAGATAACCTTTCAACAACACAACAACTAGATCATAATCATAATCACTTTACTCTTAAAGTGTTCATAAAGCACATACATAAATCTCATAATCATGCATAATTCACATAGTTTTCCCTTCAAGGATCAAATATCATATTCCATCACCACATATAGAATAATTACATTAGACATGGATAATAACATAATTCAAGTAGTTCAATTACTACATGCATAATTCTGTAATATTCTACTTGCATCAATCAATAACCACACTTTGAGATCCAAATTGGGGAAATAGGGAAATTCATATATTCTTGGGGAATTCAACATAAAACCATCAATTTATCCATAATAAAACATAATTCAATCATTAAATATGAATTTGAAAGGAATCCATGAGATTGAAGTCAAACTGTAACTTTTGGGATTTCTAAATTTGAAATTGAGGTTTTTAAAGGGGCTCCATGGATGAATTATATCCATGGATGAAGAGCTACCATACCTTAGCAATGAAATCCAATGAATTTGAGAAGAAAACCTTACTTCTTGAATGCTAGCTCCAACTTCCTTATTCTTCTTCCTTTAAGTTCTAGAGAGAGAATATTTGGGGAAAAGTTGGTTTTGATTTGGGATTTTGGAATTATGAGGAATATGACTAAATTTAGGGGTGTTAAATCAATATAGAATTAGTCTAATTAAGAGAAAAATGACGTAACTTAATATTAACTTAAATCAGAAAACCCAAAGTGCCCTTAAACTTAATTGCCAAAAAGTAGTTCTAGGCCTCACCCACGACCAACCACTGACGGTCCGTGGGTTGACCCACCAAGCGTGCTGGTCTTTTGTGGGTGGGTGTCTGTGGCACTATTTTTGGGACCTTGACCCACGACCCCTCACCCACAGGGCATGGGTGGACCTACGGGGCGTGGGTCGCCTTCGTGGGTAACTATTTTGGGCAGCCTTCTTAAGGTCCTCCTCAAGGACCCATGGTTGGTCCTTGGGGAGTTGTACCTTGACGTTCTAACCTAAAACCCTTCATTTTAAGTACTGGGAGTTATTCACAACTCTAACCCTCATGTCAATCGCTAGATTAGCCTACTAGTTTCCGGGGTGTTACAATAGTAACATTTAACTCCCAGCTCAAACACTCGATATGCAAAGTGACAGAACATTTCAATCTAAAAGTAAATACCAAGAAAAGGATTAGTACCTTAATTTGGAATCTCTGCGCACTCAAAGAGATGTGGGTATCTCTTCTTCATATCCTCATTAGCCTCCCAAGTAGCTTCCTCAACAAACTGATTCCTCCATAAGACCTTGACTGATGCTAACTCCTTGGTTCTCAACTTGGCAACCTGATGATCTAGAATCTGGACGAGAATCTCCTCGTAAGATAGGCTATACTTAATACCAATATCTTCAGTCGGTATCATAAGTTAAGGATCTCCCATACACTTCTTCAATATTGAAATGTGGAATACTGGATTGACTGCTGCTAACTCTGACGGTAGCTCCAACTCATAGGCTACATTGTAAATCCTCTTGGATATTCTGTAAGAACCAATATATCGGTGACTGAGTTTCCCCTTCTTACCAAATCTCATAACACCTTTCATGGGTGACACCTTCAAGTAAACCCAATTGTCTACCTCAAACTCTAAGTCTCTTCTCCTAACATCTGTATAGGATTTATGTCGACTGTGCACTGTTTTCAACCTTTCTTGAATAGTCTTCACTTTCTCCATAGCTTGATGAACCAAGTTTGGTCCTATCAACCTAGCTTCACCAACCTCAAACCATCCAATAGGAGATCTTCATCCTCTCTCATAAAGAGCCTCAAAAGGAGCCATCTGGATACTAGACTGATAATTATTATTGTAAGCAAACTCAATAAGAGGTAAGTGATCATCCCAATTACCCTTGAAATCAATCACACACACCCTCAACATATCCTCTAAAGTCTGAATTGTGCACTCTGCTTGACCATCAGTATATGGATGAAAAGTAGTTATAAGGTTCACCTTCAAATCCAAACCTTTCTGGAAAGATTTCCAAAATTGTGCGGTGAATTGTGTACCTCTATCTAAAATGATGGAGACCAGAACTCAATGAAGTCTGACTACCTCTTGAATGTATAACTTAGCACAATCTTCTGCTGCACAGGTAGTCTTTACCAGTAAGAAATAGGCTGATTTAGTCATTCGATCTACAATCACCCCAATCGAATCGTTCTGCCTGTGACACCATGGTAAACCAATAATTAAATATATATTTATCATCTCCCACTTCCATTCTGGATGTTCTATATTTTAAGCCATACCACCAGGCCTCTGGTGCTCTACCTTGACTTGTTGACAATTCGGGCACTTAGCAATGAACTATGCAATACACCTGTTTATACTACTCCACCAATAGACTTCTCTCAAGTCATGATACATCTTTATGGAACCAGGATAGATAGAATATTTGGAGCTATGAGCTTCCTCTATGATCCTCTCTTGGAGTTCATCCACCTTTGGTACACACAACTTACCTTGATACCTCAATACACCATCTTCCCCTTGTTCAAAAGCCATCACTTATTGCTTATGAACATTTGCCTTTAATTAAAGTAAAATAGGGTCTTGATCTTGTTTCTCTTTTAATTCTGATACTATCCTCATTAATCACCACCACTCCTCCTTCATTGGAATCCGTTAACGAAACTCCTAATCATGCAAGTTTGTGCACATCTTTGGCTAATTCTTTCTTGCCTTTCTTAACATGGGCGATACTATCCATAGACAACCTGCTCAAAGCATTAGCAACCACATTAGCCTTACCTGGGTTATAGAGAATACTCATATCATAATCTTTGAGTAACTCCAACCACCTCCTCTGTCTAAGATTAAGCTCTTTCTGATTGAATACATATTGAAGACTTTTTGTGATAGGTGAACACATCAACATGAACACCATAGAGATAGTGAACGCCATATTTTCAAAGAAAACACTACAACAACCAACTCTAGATCGTGGGTTGGGTGAATCCTCTCGTGAATCTTAAGTTGTTTAGAGGCATAAGCTATAACGTTGCCATTTTGCATCAATAAACAACCCAGTCCCACTCTGGACACATCACAATATGACACACAGTCTTGTGTACCTTCTAGTGTGCTCAACACTGGGTAGTAGTCACCTAGTTTTCAATTCCTAAAAGCTCTTCTAACAAACTTCAGACCATTGAAACTTAACTGTTTTCTGAGTCAACTTAGTACACGGGGATGAAATAGATGAGAACCCCTCGACAAACCTTCTATAGTAACCAGCCAATCCTAAAAAACTCCTAATACCAGTTGGAGATGTGGGACTAGGCTAGTTTTGCACTGCCTCTATCTTTTGAGTGTCAACTCAAATCTCATCACCAGAAACAATATGACCTAAGAATGCCCAGATTCAAGCCAAAATTCACACTTAGAGAATTTAGCATACAACGCTCTATCCTTGAGAGTTTGAAGAACTATTCTAAGATGACTAGAGTGATCTTCCTCATTCCTCGAATAGATTAGAATGTCATCAATGAAGACGATAACAAACATATCTAGATAAGGCTTAAACGCTCTGTTCATAAGATCCATAAATGCTACAGGAGCATAAGTCAAACCAAAAGACATGACTAGAAATTCATAATGCCAATAGTAGGTCCTTAAATCTGTCTTTGAAATGTCACATTCTCTTACTCTCAATTGATGATAGCCTGATCTGAGGTCTATCTTGGAAAAACAAGTGGCACCTTAAAGTTGATCGAAAAGATAATCAATCCTTGGAAGTTGATACTTATTCTTGATAATAACCTTATTCAACTGACGGTAATCTATATACATTCTAAGAGAACCATCTCTCTTCCTCGCAAATAAGACTAGAGTGCCCCAAGGTGAGACACTTGGTCTAATGAAACCTTTCTCAAGAAGGTTTTTCAACAATTTTAACTCTTTAACTCTGCTAGAGCCATTCTATATGGAGGAATAGAGATAGGACGAGTATCAAGAAGAATATCTATACCAAAGCCTATTTTTCTCTCAGGAGGGACTTCAGGAAGATCATCGGGAAAGACCTCTAGAAACTCACTTACAACTGGAACTGACTTAATAGGTGGTATTTCAACACTAGAGTTATTAACTCGGATTAAGAGTTAGATGCACCCCTTGAAAACTAACTTTCTCACCTTAAGGTACAAAATAAAATGACCCTTAGGAACTGCTGAACTACTCCTCCACTCTATAACTGGCTCATTAGGAAACTGGAACTTAACTACTCAAGTTCTATAATCAACTGAGGCATAACAGGCATGAAGCCAGTCCATACCTAGAATAACATCAAAATCTACCATGTCTTACTCGACTAAGTCAGCCACGGTGTCCTTGTGATTGACGGAAATGGTACAACCACGATAAACTCTCTCATCTAGAATAGACTTACCAACAGGTGTAGAAACACTGAAGGGCTCAAGAAGTTGCTCAGGAAAAATATCAAAATTCATAGCAATATAAGGAGTCACAAAAGATAGCCTTATTCTTGGATCTAACAAAGCATATACATCAAGAGTAAAGACTTTGATCATACCAGTGACAACATCTGGCGAATTCTCTTGCTCTTGGTGACTAGTGATAGCATACAGACGGTTTGCTCCTTTGCCTGTCCCTGAAATAGCTCCTCTAGGTGCAACTCTATCTGGCGGAGCCACTACAGAAGATTGGGCTCTATTGCTCCCATTTCCATTACCTTGCATGTTCTTAGGGCACTCTCTCATGAAGTGACCATTCTAACCATACTTGAAGTAACCAGTGGAGCCATCACGACACACTCCTGAGTGGTTCCTACCACACTTAGCACATGTAGGAGTCTCATTACCTCCTTGAGCTAGCTGGTCTAGCTCTGAAGTTCTGTGAATTCTTATTCTTAAAATCACCTCTATTCCTTAGTGAAGGTGCACTAGCAGACGACGAAGCAGGTCTATTAGGATTGTGTTGTAAAGAAGATAGGTTTGAATTACTACTCTGCTACCCGGACTCATTTCCTGTTGTCTTAGCCTTCTTCTTTCGAAACTCCTCTCTATCCCTTAACTTATCTTTCTTAACCTGTTGCACATAGATCATCAACCTTGCTATGCCCATGTCCCCTATCAACATCACATCCTTAACCTCTTTGCTTGACAGACGAGAGTATCCATAAACAAACATCATCTTCCTCTTGTCAGCAACCATCTCCGGAACATAACGGGAAAGTTGGGTAAACTTGAGGCTATACTCATGCACACTCATGGATTCCTACTTAAGACTAAGAAATTCCCTTACCTTGGCCTCTCTTAGCTAACGGGGAAAGAAACGCCCCAAGAAGGCCTCCTCAAACACAACCCAGCTCACAATTGGTGCACTCTCAACTCTACTCTTCTTCCATTGGTCGTAACATACTCTAGTAACACCCTTCAATTGGTATGCAACTAGTTCCACTCGCTCAACATCATCAACATGCATTACCTCAAACATTTTTTGAAATTCCTCCACAAAGTTTTCCAGATCTTTAGTGACACTTGAACAGGTGAAATCTGGAGGATTCATCCTCAAGAACTCACAGATCCTGGATGTATCATCCACATCCTCTCGATTCCCTTGTTGTTGCTGAGCTTGGTTGGTCACAACTTGGCTCAACATCTGGATAGCATCCTAGAATTCTGCATTAGTGACCTCTCCTTAGGGTTGCACTTCTGGTGCTTTGGGTATCCCTTGATCCTCAACATTCTTCCAAGTAGGATGACCTCAAACAACTCTTCGTGGAGGTATGATCTAAAAGATACACACAAGCACGAATCGGAAGGAAACTTTATAGAGTTAAACTCTATCGCACAAAAAAAGTATGATAGAAGTGAAATAGTTTTAAATGTCGCAGCCAACTAATTATAGATGTGGCGCGCTTCACATCGATAACTAAGACTCTACATACACGGCTTCATAGACACCCTAGAACTCTTGAAGTGTGCACTCTAACACCAAGTTTGTCACGCCTTGAGCCTACACCGTAGACGTGGCTGGCAGTCGAGAACCATTGCTGGCCCAAAGCGAACCCTTGGCCTGGCTCAACTCTTAGTGGAAGACTTAATCATAAATAAGATCAACTTAAACAACAAACTTAACTTAATTGTCTGAAAAGCCAACTTAGAATATTTAGAAATAAACATTTAAACCGGCCTCCAGGGTAACTCAAGTCTATAGCATAACAACTGAAATGAAAAAGACTCATGAACTAATGTGAGATGGATGTTGGGAAAAGACCCATGACTTCTAGATAACAAAATGAAATGACTGAAAGTAAACAAGGGATCCTCTGGAAGCAAGGAGGCTCACCAATAACTCTGGAACTCAATTGGATCAATGAAGCGTTGGATGTTGATCCTGGTTACCTGCATCTGCATCATAAAAGATGCAGGACAAATGGCGTCAGTACATAAAATGTACAAGCATGTGAGGGGAATTTTAAAACATGATATAAGTTTGAACTAGAACTGAACAAACACTTACCTCGTTTCAACTCAACTCAACACATTTCAATATAAAGCAGTGATAAGGATGCAATATAAATAAAAAATTTTAAAACAGTACATAGGAACTCAATGTATTAAAAAATACAATAATAACTCAGTTTGTATGCAAAAATATAACTCTGTTTGGGAGATTCTCTAACCAACAACTATCACTATGAGCTATGTGATGATACAACATCTAGCCCACGTTTCCATAACTGTCGTACACTTTGCCGGGGTGTAGAACCTACTAACTATGTGGATCCACTAGACAATGCTAAAAAAAATAAGAAATCATCTAAAAAGTATGACCCTCTCTATCCACATTGGCTACATGGTTTATGGGGGTTGTGAGTTGTTAGAACTTTCCCCATATCGGTACTCAATACTACTCCCAAAATATAATTTAGCTCATTACATTTTAAGAAAATACATTTCCTCTTCCTCAACTTTGAGATTATTACTCAAAAGGTTTTTCTCTTAAAAGAGATAGTACTAAAAATTGCTCATGAACTCTTTTGGAAATCGGTGTTTCCTCTTTTCTTAAATGTAAAAATATTTCTCTTGGGAATACTTAGTTCCCATATATCATTTTAAAGAAAATGAACTCAGCTCTACTCTTTCTCAAACTCAATTCTCAAGTTTAAAAAAAAAAGTTTAAAAACAATTTGTAAAAGACTTTTGAAATGACTCGAAGAATTTTGAAGACGTGACTCTTAGCTCTACCTTGAATTTGAATTATGAATTCAAGGTTATGAGTCACGTTGAGAATGATTTCTAGCTGTTTAGAAGTAGTTTAGAGTAGTTAGAATAAATAGGGAGTGAAGGTAGACTTTAAGAGAACTTAGACGTTCTAAACGATGGGAAAATGGTGGGGCAGACGACCCAAGTGCACTGCTGATGCGGTGCACCTTCCCCTAAGTTTAGAGACCCATTTCTGGTGCACTGCTGGCGCATATGTGGCGCGCTGCGCCAGCATTCCCCCAAGACAATTTTGACAAATTTTTCTACTCGTTTTTTGACCTTAATTCGACTAGAATCAAATGGTTTCTTTCCCAATCGCTTAGAATTGAATACTCAACGTAGGTACATGATAATCTACTCAAAACAACCCTCAAAACACTAACAATTATCTCAAGAACTCATCGAAACCCCAACAATCAAGATTCTGAAATGTATTGCAAGAAAAGTCAACAAGAACTCAAATCCTTCAACTTTAAGAACGAATTTGCGCTGAAAAAAATATGATTGGTGTGTCAGTAAACGAACACAACACTATGAAAACTCACATACCTTTTAGAGATCAACCTTTAGCGGAATCCGCAACAAAACTCAAGAATCTTGATGAACGCCTTGAACTTTTCTTCTTTTCTCCTCTTCTTGAACTCCTCTCAAAACCCTAAGCGTATTTTGATTTATGAAATCTGACCCAAATCAGATTTTACCCCAAAATATTACTAAAAATCGAACTAATATGATTGGTAAAGGAAAAGACCAAAATACCCTCATATTTTTGAGAAACTTTCCTTTACTAGACAACCCGCCTTCAAACAAGCATATGCCCCTCATATGAGCTCGAAAATTAGCAAACTCGGTGGCGTTAGAAATAGGATCCCAAGACCTTTCATTTGATATATTATGGGCTACCTAACTCATCATATACTGAAAGTTATGGTCGTTTGAAGTTGACTCAAAACTTATAACCCAAAACTTATAACTCACAACTTAAGCCTAACTTGCAAAATTTCAGATTTTTCTATTTCCAATTTAGTTCTTTCTAATTTTAGCTCTTTCTAAGGCGGGATGTCACAAAGTCTTAGTAATAATAGTCTTTAGCCTTGGTTATAGCAGTAGATATAGTCCTCAGATTCAAAGAGCTATCATGACTTTCAAATATTGTAGGGCTTAAACAATATATTATGGAAAGGACTCACTATTCTCATTACTATATTCACATGGGATCCACAAAAATGTATCTTGATATTAAGGAGTTTTATTGGTGTCATGGATGAAGAGGAATATATCTAAGTTCAAAGCATAGTTCCCACAAAGTAACAAGGAAGAGTTAGAGAATTAGAAGCCTAGTGGGCTGACTCGAGAGATAGCTATTCTATTGTAGAAATGAAAGGCAATAAATATGGATTTTGTCATAGATTTTCCTTGTGCAATGATAACTTTATTCTTTTTGGATGATTATTGCTAGGTTGGTAAAATTAGCCCATTTCGTGCAAGTTAGTGTCACGTTCATAGTTGAGGATTATGGTGTGTTGTACCTTAGCGAAATAGTCAAAATTTATGGCGTTCTCATATAGGTTATTTCATATATATGGGCACAGATTACTACACATTTTTTTAGATTTTTCCAGAAAGGCTTGAGGACTAAGGTAACATTGTTCAACTTTTCACCCTATGACTAATTGCTAAAAATATGCACAATCAAGGCACTCGAAGTTATCTTATGGGAATGAGTGCTAGATTTCAGACAGAACTATGATAAACACATCTCACTTATAGAATTTTCTTATAAAATCAACTATCCTTAAGACATTTGTATTGCGCCGTCTGATACTTTCTGTTGGTAGAAATGTTGATCCCTTATTGTAATGATCGGTTTAAGTCGTTCTAGAAAAGCCAATGGGGAAATTTTTTTGACCGGAAAACTTTTTGGTAGTAACTTGAAATTTCCCAATCTAGTCTAGTTTTGGATGAAATCGAAGTCAGTAAGGTCTAGGAAAATCTTTTAAAAAATGGGAGGTCTATTTATGAATTTGACCATATGAGTATATAGATAAGACATGAAGGAAACAGTACGACTTTACAGAATTGAATTCTGGCGAGTAGAACTCCCGAAATCGATGTTAGCTTGAACGGGTATTTTCTGAGTGTCAAGGGATTAATGTGTGTTGTGAAATGGGGGTTTTGAATTCTGAAATTAGCTCTCTGTTTCCGTGCAAGCCGCTATGCCAGGATTTGTGCCGCCAGGGAGGGGCCATTGTAGCAGGGTGCGGACTGCTGTGGCGGGACAAACGCGACTTAAAGTCAGAAATAAACCCCAAAAACATTTTATTCTGCAATTTTCGAACTTGAGAGCTAAGGAATGAACCTAGAAGTTTTCTTGACAATTTTCCACCATTCTTGAGGCTAAAGGTAAGGTTTTTGCTCCCCGAATCCATTTTTTGATCCGTATAACCTACTTTCTTGGGTAATTATCGATGGGGGAGGGTTTTGATATGAGAATTATGATGGAAAAAGCCCTAATCTAGGTATGGGGGATCAAGGGTTTGGCCTATGATTGATAATGTTGATTATAATCTAGGTAATTAGGCTTCGTTTATTGATCCTTGCGTTATATCGATTGTTTATAGATCAAGAACAAGCAAAAAGAATCCGGAAGGGGAAAAATCAAGTTTCTTAGGGGATTCAAGCTTATTTTGAGGTAGGTAATGGTTGTGATTTTATATTGTGTGATATATGTTTGTACTTGCTACATTGAATTGTATAAATGTATGCGATTGTTGCATTGTTGAACACACTAATCGTAAATGAGTATGAACGAATAACTATATGCCATGAATAACCTCTTGATTGTATGATTTTTTAGAATGTACATTGTGATTGTGATTGTGGTATGTTGATTGGATCGGATGCCACGTATCAACATACTAACTGGGATCGGTTGCCACGTGTCACGATCCGACACACTAACTTGGAACATGTGTCACGATCTGGCACACTAACTGTTTGAGTTTGGGTTCCATGAGAAGACCAATGACTTGTTATAAATGCATATTGTTGAGAAAATGATAATCAATATTGTACATGTTCGGTATAAACATGTTTATAATGTTGTTTTACTTACTATATTGCACTTAGTGGGATAGCCGTGTGATCCTTCCAGTACACTGTAGTTGTGTACTAATACTGCACTTGCTCTTTCTTTGTTGAGTACAGGGCATCTTCAAGCGGCTACTGAAATACCTCATTTAGAAGATCAATGATCAATTGAATTCAAGGGTGAGCCAATTCTTCCAGGCTGCCATGAGTTCTCTTTTTGCTTAGTCCATTTTATTCGGATTTAAATTAGTTCATTAGTTATGTTATGTTTAGTTGGGTTGTACCCATTCTCTTAAACTTGTTGGTTAGAGTTTTGGTACATTGACTTTCAGGTTCTAGGAGTTATTTCCGTATTAGTTTTGTTAATCGTTGTTAGATCTTTTGGCAGTTTATGGGAACTTCAGTTTTCTGCATTTAAAGAAGCATCTTTAAATGCTTAGTTTTGAGATAAGTTGGTTAGTAGTTATGGTTATCCCACCGGAGGGTTAGTGTGAGTGCCACTCATGACAGTCTGGGTCGTGACACTTATTGATTGGTTTAAGGTCAGAGAGTCAAGTTTTTTTAGGACTTGACATAGTGCAACAAGTCTAAAAACGGTTATGTTGATGTGAAAGTGATTGTTGCAAATGTAGATCCGCAAGAGATAATATACTAATGTTAGGTGATGTGAAATAGAGTCCAACACTGTGAGCCGAGTGTTTGGCTGACTTCACAGCTATGTCCTTGTAGAAATATTCCATGAGCTGTCACAAAGGGGATGCTTTTATGTTCAGACCTGACTTCGGAAGCAAGGAAATGGATGTCATTTGTATGCAGCCGTTTCTCCCCAAGTGGGAACATTATCAACATTCCGGTGTTGGAGGCACAAATAGTGGCATGTGTACTTGATAATATCCTATTGAATATAGGACATTCGATCGTTAATGAGATTCAGGAATTCAAAGAGCATGACAACCTATGTCTGTTGTTCCCTCTATAATTATACATCTTTGAAAATAGGCGGAGGTAGAAGTTTTAGTGGGTCAAACTTTAAGGGAGCCCAAAAATCAAAATTTCCCCCACAAAATGAAGGGTGAGGGCATGGTGGTAAAAATCAAGAAGAGGAAGGTTGACTCCAGCATGTTGGTGCATATGGAGGCTGATTTTCCTACACCTCTGGTTGTGGAATCCTTTGAGTCATTGGCAAGTGAGTGGTGGATCATGAAAGAGATAGTGGCGAGACTGCCTCAAGGGACGGGTGAGTCATCTTCTGTGCCGGTATCCTATTTGACCCTAAAGTGAGTTTGATGCTTACTTGATCGATCAAAGGAAGCAGAAAGCTCAACTTGAAAATTTGGAGAAGTCCTACGCTAATTATGCTAAGTCACATGTTGTTAAGCATATCACATGGTAAGATGAAGAAGCGGGAGAAGAGTAGAGACAAATTCTTTACTCAGATGTGGAAAGGGGTAAAAGGCCTTGGGAATGTTTAGAAGGCGAATTACCCACTCCTGACTTCTAAGCCGGAGCAAGATGGAGATGAGCCCGCTACATAGAGAGATTATGGTGGAGATAAGGATAGCGAGGTCACTAATATCGATGGAGAGTATTGAGGCAGCCCAGGAAGCCCTTTGTATCCTCTTTTTGAGTTTTATAGTTGTGGTGTGAGGACATAACATCATTTTTAGTTGGTGGTGCTCTCCTTTGGGTTGTTTATGGTGAGGACACAATATTATTATTATTATTATTATTATCACCAAACCGTTTTGTATAACTATTTTCTTGAAAATGTCTAAATGTTTTATGTGCATTTCAAGAGTTTTTGAATAAACTAAGATATCATCAATATAGACAATGATAAAATCTAAATATGGGTTGAAAATATCATTCATAATTTTCTGGAATTCAGAAGGAGCGTTTTTCAAACCAAATGGCATAACATTCCATTCGTATTGTCCAAACGTTAAAGGCAGTTCTATAAGAGTGATCTTTAAATATTTGAATCTGCCAATAACCTGATTTTAAATCAAATTTAGAAAATATATTGGCGTCGTATAATCTTGAAAGCAAATGCAAAATCTTCAGATAAACTAATGGGTTTTGCCCCAAATTGTGAAAACTTTTTATCAAGAAGATTTTCAAGGTCATAAAGTGGTTTAAAGATAAAATCCTGAATCTCAGGAGGTCTCTGACTTGGTACATCAGGTTGTTTTGATGTAGAAGCCTATTCATAAGGTTTTAAATCATTTTTAATCTGACCAATTAAAATTGTTAGATCATCCAATTTTTTATCGAGAGAACTAATATGTTCTCCTAAAACTTTCACATAAAGACCTAAATAGTTATTTTGAGAAATGAGATTATTAATCTCGTTAATATTATTATTATTATTATTATTATTATTATTAATATTAAAGTAAAGTTAGTTATCCGACATAGATATAATTCTTTACCGGACATAGTCAAGGCTCAGGTCGGAGAATAAGAGAAAGTAAAATAAAGGAAGAATTTAATGTACCTTGAAGCCAACACCACAGCTTATAGAAGAACAACACACTTTATTCACCACTCCGGTAATCCGGCAAACTCACAAATTACAAGAGAGTTTCAAAAGAGACGATTTCTGAACCTGCTCTTCAACTAAGGAAAACAAACTTATTTATAGAAAAGCAAAACATCTAGGTACATGGATAGTAGGCCCCTATTTGGGCCTTATGAGCAGTATATATATTGTGGCTTAACAGTGTTTCTACTGTTGATAATGCCTTTTCACTGTTTGAGATAAGTTTTACAACACCTTTTTTCTTTTTAAGTTGATTAGGAAATCTTCTGGTGCATCTCCTCCACATGGTTGAGTATCTTCTTGAGAATCCTCACTTGTTTCAATTCTCATAGAAGTGTCGTCTGACTTTGCGTAATGAGTGATATTGAGAAGAATATTCTCCTAACCTCTTCTAGGTATTCCTTTATCATATCTTCTATGTTTCCATCTTGATGGAAATTCTTCTAGCAATATGCTTAACAGAGTTGTCAACAATAATCACTTTGTGAGAATCAGTACCATAATCTTGGATTCTTTGAGTGATAAGGTCTAGCAATTCTTGGCCATATAACACCTTCGTCTTGGGGTCTTTTCTCATCAATTTGTCCCAAAAATGTTATAATAGATGCGGTATAAACACGAAATATGTTCTTCAGTATAACCGATTTCTGGGGTCCATTTATGGATCCAAGCGATAGAGAATTCTATGAAAAAATAGATCTATTCAATTTGTTCCATATAACAAATATGATCAGTGTGATATAATTTATTTAAATCTAGCAAAACTTTAACCCATTCTTTATATAATTTTAAGAAATGATCTAGTAGAATCTTTATAGTCGGGTCGTGGTATGACCACCAGTTCAAGAACTAATTAGGGATTGGTTCGTCAAATATCTTTGAACAAACCTTCACAAACCAAGTATGTTTATGCCTCTCATTATTATAGTAGAGGACTTTACTGAAGGCGTTAATATAATCCCAATAAGTAAAATTAGTGGGTATCTTGTTTAGACTGATCTGTATTTCCTTCATTGAGGCAATACCCCAATCTTCTATCGAAATAATCTGCTTTATGGTCATTTTAGAGAAGTTATATACATTCTCGTTAGTATTGTATCCCGAAAAGTACTGAAAATCAACACTACCAGTGCTTATCAAAGTGGTTTCATAATATGAGAGGGTTTTATATGATTCACCCGAGAAATAAAATCCATTAATCAGATAGCGCTGTAATATCTTCCAGGGTTCGTCATTCCTCTAAATTTCAGAGTTTTCCAAAAGAAATATTATTTCTTTTTTAACTACCTTTTCACATGATTTGATATCATCAACATCGTCTTTCGCAATAAAGGCAAAGGTATCACCTTTTTCCTTTTGGGACAAATATGCCTGTAGCTCTGCATATAACGGGCTACCTTTTGGAATATCTTCCAAATGTACTGACGATGATGTCGCCTTTTGCGCTCCTTTTAAGGGCAAGTTTACCAGGCTCTTGCCATAGCGCTATAATATCGGGGAGTTTGACGAGGATCCATATGAAGACCCTGAAGAGGAACCTGGGGAAGATCTGCCCCTTCCTCGAGAGTTACTCCCTCTGCCGCTACCGTTGGTTACCCAAGGAGGGTCCATCCTACAAACAAATTTTAAAAAAAAAAATCTATAAGATCATAGAATTCATAATAATCCTGATAATAATAGTTTTGATTATCAAAGTCAATGACTTCTTAACAATTATAAATGGTGAAAATATCTATCACCATATTATCAATGATTTTCCATAGGATAATCTCATGTACGTCTTGGTTTAGCGAAACCACCTTTAAGATAGTTACCAATGTTTTATCAGTAAAGAAAGGATTGAGAAAGCTCATTTTTAAGAAGTTAGATATTCTCTAGATAAGAAATCTGGAAGAGAATTATCACTCCGTTTTTTATAATGGATTTCGAAATCAAATGGGGATAACTGTGTCTGCCACCTGGCGAATATTAAGTTTGAAGCATCATGTTTAAAATCTTTATCAAACATAAATTTGACAGATTGAGCATTAGTTTTTATAAGAAACTTTTGGTTATATAAATCATCTTGAAATTTCAAAACACATTTAACTATGGTTAGCATTTAATGGGCCACCGTAGCATATTTTTTCTGAGCATCTCTCCATTTTCCTGAAATAAATCGAATCAGATATTCATTTTTATCATGAGCATTGATTTGTTTCAATATTTCTCCATAGCCAATGTTACACACATCTGTCTCTACAATCTTATGCCAATCTGGGTTAGTAAGAGTTGGACAGGGCAAAGATTTAACACAAAGTTTAATATTTTTTACCAAATTTGTGAGACTATCAATCCAAGGAGTTTTATGATCCTTTTTTAGCCTGTCGTATAATGAGGCTAAATCACGAGATAAATTCTTTTAAAAGGGGGAAATATAATTTAAACTTCCTAAGAATCTCTGCAATTGCGTCCTATCTGTAATAACATCACAAAACTTTGAAGCAAAATCAATCGATCGTTGAATAGGGTAACCTTCCCCTGACAAATAAGATGTCCTAAAAATCTGACTTCAATTTGAAATAAATTCATTTTTGGTTTAGAAATCACCAAACCGTTTTGTATAACTATTTTCTTGAAAATGTCCAAATGTTTAATATGCATTTCAAGAGTCTTTGAATAAACCAAAATAGCATCAATATATACAATGATGAAGTCCAAATATGGGTTGAAAATATCATTCATGATTTTCTTAAATTTAGAAAGAGCATTTTTTAAACCAAATGGCATAACATTCCATTCGTATTGTCCAAACGGGACATTAAATGCAGCTCTATAAGAATGTTCTTTAAATATTTGGATATGACAATATTCTTATTTTAAATCAAATTTAGAAAATATATTGGCATCATATAATCTTGAAAGAAGATCATTTTTCTTTGGAATGGGATACCTAATCCATTTAAAAATTTTATTTAAAGGTTTATAATTTAAAACAAACCTAGGAATACCACGTTCCTTTTCGGCTTCATTATTGACATAAAATGCCATACAAGTACAAGGTGACTTAGAGAAATTAGTTTCCACTAAAATAGTCTGATCAGATGTATCATATAACTTACATGTAGGATTTAAAGTAGCAAGTAATTTAAAATAAATTATATACGATAAACAAATCAATTCATATCCAGGTGCATAATTATAACCATGCGTTTTAACATTTAAAGTCAATGCATCTAATATATTAGAATCAGTCAAAGATAACTGCAAATTAGGCTGAGTATTGAAATAAACTGGGCCATAGGCTACCGTGGATTCAATCAAACCCATCAAGGATTGTTGGAAATTCAAATTTCTCGCATCGCGATGTGCAACTAAAACTGTCTCAGGTAGCCCTTTAAGGGTTAAAGGCTTAAAAACAATTTGTACCATGCCAATATGTAAGAACTTGTATTGAGATTTATACAAATCAATATCTCGCTTATTTAATAAACGAATAGTCTATTCAGACGAGTTTAACGCCAAAGATTGCTGAGTTGTTTTAATCAACTGCTTATGAGAGATTTTATCAAACCAACCATAGTCATAAAAGGTTTTAATATCAATTTTCGAAATAGTCCATTTGTTTAACAAATCAAGATTGAGGTATATCTACCTCTTCCAATCAAGTACTTTTAGTACTAGTATCTCCTAGATCCATGATCAAGAGAATATATCTATGCCGAAATACTTCACATCAATCTCATATTTACCATGAAGGTTCCATAGCTCTGATACCAACGAAACAGGATGTCAGAAAACAGGCGGTAGTCCGCGCGGTCATCTTTAATATAGCTTGTTAACATCCCAATTCAAGGAATAATCTGAATCGAAATATAGACAAATTTTTATATAGTTTGATGATTGTATGGAAGGATCTGTCGATATTCAAATACGTATTGTTAGTGATCCCATGTGTCTAGCAGCTCTAACCTTGTATAAGGCGCCGTTTTTACTCCTTATCGGGCAGAGACCACGAGTAGCTAGATGGAGTCACTAAGAAAAAATCATTAACTTCTTGTATTGAATCTGACTGTACCACCATCTCGGAACCAAATAAGGAAACCATATATAAATTTATGCATATTTAAATAAATCCTAGCTCTTTCATGGTAGATATAAAATTGAAGTTAGATTTTTATGTAAAGCACATGTTTCAATCTAGAACAACTCCTTAATAAGATGTTTGCTAAATTTAGTGCTAAACCAATTGATTTATCTGAAACTTTTGCTGATGATGCTTTTGTTTCATATTAATCAAAGCATTAATATCACGGGAAATAGGATCAGTGATAAAAGTATAAATAATATCTCTGTCTTTATAACTAGCAAAAAAACCTTTAGCACTTATACTGGTAAAAGGATAAATAACATTTATAAGCGGAGTTCCAAGTATAATTGGAGGGTATAACTGATCTTTAACCAAGAAAAAGAAATGCGGAATGCTAACTTTATTTTGGCAAATACGCATATTAGGCAATTTATACTGTTTTATCTAAAGCATGTCCAGAAGCAGATTTGACCATATGAGTAGTTTTTTCAAAATACTTGGTAGATACAAGACCTTCCTAAATACAACTCACATCAGCTCTGCTGTCAATCATAGCAATATCAGTTATGGAGAAAGTATTATCAATCAGTACGGTACATTTAATATACCATTTATGAGCATTAACAATTTGCATCATTCCTAAAAACATATCTTGTTTAGGATCAAGTTTAATAGGCATTGCAAGAGTATGTTCTTCAGCAATATTCTTACCTTTGCTAGTAGTAGTTTCTATGTGGGTAAGACGATGATCACAATTCATTTGATTTTGTTTAAGATATTTAATCTCATTTTTCAAATTTTCAATTTCTCCTTTTAAATCATCAAAAGAAGTATCACGAATAACAACGGGTTGTTTAGCAAGTCTATTATTAATTTCAGACAAAGAATACGGTGCATAATATCCAAATTCAAAATCATTTTTTGGTTTTTCAATATTTTTTGAAGAACTAGCACTGTTATTAACAGCTAACTGAATAGTTTTTTCACGCAAATTATTATCAGTAACTTCTCTCAGAAGTTCAATCACATTATCAGAAGTAATAGTATTAATGTTAAAATCTTCAAATTGAGATTGCAATTTAAAAAAATCATCATTTTCATAAGAGGAAATATCACCTCTACACCTGCAAGCATTTGTATTAATTTGCTGTTTATTATTAGAGGACTCAGGCAAATCAATCTCTTCTTCATAACTTGAATCAAAGTCATAGTCGGACTCAAAACCAGAGGTGTATAAGAAACTATAAATATTATCATGAACCTCTTCATCTAGTTCTAAAGCTTTCAGCTTTTCAAGCTTACAATTGGGTGCTATATGCCCAAATTTTCCGCACTTGTAGCACTTGATCTTAGCGAGTTCTCATCTAGAGAGATTCTTTGTAAATTCTTTAGATTTACGATGAGCTCTATGCTCTTCTCTAGACCTTCCTCTAGACCTCTTTCTCCTATAAGTTTTATCCGAATTGGAACCACTAGAATCTTTAGTCTTAGTTTGCTTCCCTTTAGAAGTATCAGGTAAACCAAATTGAGTACAAAAATCTCCTTGCTGAGATCTCTCTCTAAGCTTATCAATCTTAATTTGTCTAGATAATTTTAATTCATTGCACAAATTTATGCCTTCATGAGTGCATGCTCCTATCAACTGACCATAAGTATAAGATTTGTAAGGAATGACTCCTTGTGCATCCCTTAGAGTTTTCTTAACTCTTTCTGCAAATAAAGGAGGAAGGTCAACTATAAACTTAACTTTCCAATGCTTAAGACTGTTTTCTGGTAGTTCCATTACCCGACTCAAATAGGTATCTTTATACCATCGAAATACTCCTAAATGTGTACACAGTAGAACATTTAACAGGGTACGAACAGTCTCATACTGTTTGGTAAATCAACCATTGAAATATTCTAAAATAGTCAGAACTAGGGTAGAAACAACATCTTCTCTATTCCTTACTAGAGCCATGCCTAAATTATCAACTCCTTTGTTATCAGCCTTAGCATTAACCACAACAACTTTTGCCTCAAAGCTCATATAACTATCCCACCAACCTCTGAGTTGGGCAGTGAAACCTGCAATAATCATTTTGCAAATATTTCTATCTGTGCTATTAGTATTTTTACAGATAATAGCATACATCA
This sequence comes from Solanum gracilifrons, assembly GCA_029582605.1. Lineage (NCBI taxonomy): Eukaryota > Viridiplantae > Streptophyta > Magnoliopsida > Solanales > Solanaceae > Solanum > Solanum gracilifrons. Next base: position 24,924 of record JAJOOH010017705.1, read on the forward strand.
GCATACGATGAACAAGGATAGTTAATTGTCTATTAGTCAGACCATCAAGAATCCATTCATAAATTTCAGAACCACTATAAGAAGTATTGGTCCGATTCCGATCGCGTTCCTCTATCAACACATCTTGAGGAGTCGGTCGAGAATAGTAATATGTTTGCATACTGGGCATATAATCAAATTTAGGATCACCACTATTGTTTTTGGGGAAACTACGAAGTTTATTAACTTCTAATGCAACATGCTCTTTAAAATCAAAAGCTTGTTCTAGCTCATTAGCAGAAGTTTAAGATAAATTAATTGGTTTAGCACTAAATTCAGCAGACTTCTTATTAACGAGTTGTTCTAGATCAAAAATGGGTTTTATAATAAAATCCGGAATCTCAGGAGGCCGTTTCACATGAGTAGAGATTTTTCAGAGCTGTTTTGAAGTAGAAGCTTTGTCAGAAGGTTTTAATTCTATTTTTATCTGAATTATCAAAGCAGTTAGTTCATCTAATTTTTTATCAAGAGAACTAACATGTTCACCCAAAATATTAACATAAAGTCCCAAATAATTATTTTGAGAAATCGGGTTATTAATTTCATTGATGCTGACTGCCGCAACATCTCTTTCCACAAATTTTTGGAAGACAGTAAAAGTAATACCAGTATTATTAGGTAACATGAAAGGTGCCTGAGGGGGATAAATAACTTTGATGATATTACCTGATACATCCTTATAAGATCATTCCAGGACATTGATAAACAAAGGAAAATAGGTGGTTATAAACCAAGGAACAAAGAACACGATATGATTATGTAAAGCACATGTTTCATAAATTTCTTGAAAAATATTATTTAAGTCATCAGCACTATAAGAGTCAAAAAAGAAAGTTTTAAACTGGTTCCATTTATCACCTGAAAATTCATTTTGAATATAATTTCTTGCTAGTGAACCTGGACTAAAATCAATCTGATGTGCATCCATCATCAAGTATCATTTAGGTTGAAATCCATTTTGGATGCAGAAGGAATATCCTTAGCAAAAATATCAGATGATTTATCATTAGCTTGAACAATATTCAAACGAGGATCAGTTTTTATCCTATTCTTATCAGATATAACAGAGGATAAAGTATGCAAAGAAGCTGCACGATTACGAGCAGGACCATAAATTGGTTCAATAGGCCAAATATGCTGAATAGGAAGTCTTCTATCAGAAAATGAAGGTCTATTATAAGGAACACTTTTCTCATTGAACTGAATGCAAATCTTACAATCAAAATTTTGCGTAATTTGAGAATAATCTGAATTAGTGAAAGCATAAGTCATTTGTTCAGGATGTATAATAGAATACAAAGTCCAAGTAGTAGGGAAATTAATTTCTACCCATTTAATAGGTCTTCTGGTAGTGACCTTAGACTTAGTGAAATTAGTTTCCACTAAAATAGTCTGATCAGATGTATCATATAACTTACATCTAGGATTTAAAGTTGCAAGTAATTTAAAATAAATTCTATAAGATAAACAAATCAATTCAGATCCAGGTGCATAATTATAACCATGCGTTTTAACATTTAAAGTCAAGGCATCTAATGTATTAGAATCAGTCAAAGATAATTGTAAATTAGGTTGAGTATTAAAATAAACTGGGCCATAGGCTACCGTGGATTCAATCGAACCGATCAAGGATTGTCGAAAATTCAAATTTCACGCATCGTTAAGTGCAGCTAAAAATGTCTCGGGTAACCCTTTAAGGGTGAAATGCTTAAAAGCAATTTTTACCATGCCAATATGTATGAACTTGTATTGAGATTTATATAAATCAATATCTAGCTTATTTAATAAACGAATAGTCTATTCAGACAAGTTTAACGCCAAAGATTACTCAGTTGATTGACGACACTTCTGTGAGAAGTGAAACAAGTGAGGATTCTCAAGAAGATACTCCACCATGTGGAGGAAATGAACCGGAAAATTTCCTAATCAACTAATTTAAACTACCCAAGAAACTCTGCAATTGCGTCCTATCTGGATCTCAGAAGAAAATCGGTAGTCCGCGCGGTCATCTTTAATCTAGCTTGTTAACATCCAAATTCAAGGACAATTTGAATCGAAATATATACAAATTTTTATATATTTTGATGACTGTATGGATGGATCTGATCCTTTTACCCAAGCAACGGGTCTATCGAGATTCAAATATGTATTGTTAGTGATCCCATGTGTGTAGTAGTTCTAACCAGGTATAAGGTGCCCTTTTTGCTCCTTAACGGGCTATGACCACGGCTGGCTAGACGAAGTCACTAAGACAAAGCCACTAACTTGTTGTATTGAATCTGACTGTACCACCATCTCGGAACCAAATCAAGAAACCATATATAAATTTATGCATATTTAAATAAAGCCTAGCTCTTTCATAAACCTTCTCGCTAGTATTGTATCCCGAAAATTGCTGAAAATCAATACTACTAGTGCTTATCAAAATGGTCTCACAATATGAGCAGGTTTTATATGATTCACTGGAGAAATATAATTCGTTAATCAGATAGAGCTGGAATATCTTCCAAGGTTCGTCTTTCCTCTGTATTTCAGAGTTTTCCAAAAGAAATATTATTTCTTTTTTAAATACCTTTTCATACGATTTGATATCATCAACATCGTCTTTGGCAATACAGGCAAATGTATCACCTTTTTCCTTTTGGGACAAATATGCATGTAGCTCTGCATATAACAGGCTACCTTCTGGAATATCTTCCAAATGTATTGACGATGATGTCGCCTTTTGCGCTCCTTTTGAGGGCAAGTTTATTAGATTCTTGCCATAGTGTTGTAATATCAGGGAGTTTGACGAGGATCTGTATGAAGACCCTGCAGAAGATCTGCCCCTTCCTCAAGAGTTACACCCTCTGCCGCGACCCTTGGTTTCCCAAGGAGGGTCCATCCTACAAACAAAGCATTTTGTTTTAAACATCTATAAGATCATAGAAATCATAATAATCCTGAAAATAATCGTTTTGATCATCAAAGTCGATGACTTCTTCACAATTATAAATGATGAAAATATCCATCACCATACTATCAATGATTTTCCATAGGATAATCTCATGTACGTCTTGGTTTAGCGGAATCACCTCTAAGATAGTTACCAATGTTTTATCGGTAAAAAAGGATTGAGAAAACTCATTCCTAAGAAGTTAGATATTCTCTAGATTAGAAATCTGGAAGAGAATTATCACTCCTTTTTTTATAATGGATTTTGAAATAAAATGGGGCTAACTGTGCCTACCACCTGGCGAATATTAATTTTGAAGCATCATGCTTAAAATATTTATCAAACATGAATTTGACAGATTGGGCATAGTTTTTATAAGAAGCTTTTGATAATATAAATCATCTTGAAATTTCAAAACACATTTAACTATGGTTAGCATTTCATGGGCCACCGTAGCATATTTTTTTTGAGCATCGCTCCATTTTCCTAAATGAAATCGAATCAGATATTTAGTTTTATAATGAGGATTGATTTGTTTCAATATTTCTCCATAGCTAATTTTACACGCATCTGTCTCTACAATCTTCTGCCAAGCTAGGTTAGCAAGAGTTAGACAAGGCAAAGATTTAATACGAAGTTTAAGATTTTTTACCAAATTGGTGAGACTATCAGTTCAAGGATTTTTATGATCCTTTTTTATCCTGTCGTATAATGGGGTTAAATCACGAGATAAATTCTTGTAAGATGGGGAAATATAATTTAAACTTCCTAAGAATATCTGCAATTTTGTCCTATCTGTAATAACATCAGCAAACTTTGAAGCAAAATCAATGATCGTTGAATAGGGGTAACCTTCCCCTGACAAATAAGATGTCCTAAAAATCTGACTTCAGTTTAAAATAAACTCATTTTTGGTTTAGATATCACCAAACTGTTTTGTATAACTATTTTTTTGAAAATGTCCAAATGTTTAATTTGAATTTCAAGAGTGTTTGAATAAACTAAAATATCATTAGTATATACAATGATGAAGTCCAAATATGGGTTGAAAATATCATTCATGATTTTATGAAATTTAGAAGGCGCATTTTTTAAATCAAATGGCATAACATTCCATTCGTGTTGTCCAAACGGGACATTAGATGCAGTTCTATAAGAATGTTCTTTAAATATTTGGATCTGCCAATATCCTGATTTTAAATCAAATTTAGAAATTATATTGGCGTCATATAATCTTGACAGAAGATCATTTTTATTTGGAATGGGATACCTAATCCATTTTAAAAATCTATTTAAAGGTTTATAATTTATAACTAACTTGGGAATACCACATTCTTTTTCGGCTGCATTATTGACATAAAATGTCGTACAAGACCAAGGTGATTTAGAAGGTTTTATCAAACCCTTTTGTAATAAATTATCAATTTCTCTCTTGCAGAATTCAATTATTTCAGCATTCATCTGACAGGTACTAGAGTTCGTAGGAATATTAACCTCAGAGAAATTATCTTCATATGGAAGAGTAACGATATGCTTTTTTCGATTCCAAAAATAACTAGGATGATATATCAACAACAATTTGTTCGTAAATCAATTAAAATTTTTTCTGTACTTTGGTAGATTTCAAAGTATCAAATATGGTAATGATAAACATTTCAAGTACTAATGAATCAACATGCATTTGTTTTATATTAATCAAAGCATTAATATCACGGGAAATAGGATCAGTGATAAAAGTATAACTAATATCTTTGTCTCTATAAGTAGCAAAAAAATCTTTAGCAGTTATACAGGTAAAAGGATAAATATCATTTATAAACGTAGTTCCAAATATAATTGGAGGGTATAACTGATTTTTAACCAAGAAAAAGAAATGCAGAATGCAAACTTTATTTTGGGAAATACGCGTATTAGGCAATTTATAATTTATATATAAAGCATGTCCAGAAGCAGATTTGACCATATGAGTAGTTTTTTCAAAATACTTGGTAGGTACAAGATCAACCTGAATACAACTCACATCAGCTCCGCTGTCAATCATAGCTATATCAGTTATGGAGAAAGTATTATGAATCAGTATGGTACATTTAACATACCATTTATGAGCAGTAACAATTTGCATCATTCCTAAAAACATATCTTGTTTAGGATCAAGTTTAATAGGCATTGCAAGAGTATTTTCTTCAGCAATATTCTTACATTTGCTAGTAGCAGTTTCTATCTAAGTAAGACTATGATCACAAATCATCTTTTGGTTTTTCAATATTGTTTGAAGAACTAGCACTGTTATTAACAGGTAATTGAATAATTTTTTTATGCAAATTATTATTAGTAACTTCTTTTTGAAGTTCAACCACATTATCAGAAGTAATAGTATTACTATTCAAATCTTAAAATTGAGATTGCAATACATAAAATTCATCATTTTCACAAGAGCAAATATCACCTCTACACCTGCAAGCATTTTGTATTAACATGTTGTTTATTATCAGAGGACTTAGGCAAATCAATCTCTTCTTTAGAACCTGTATTGGAGTCATAGTCGGACTGAGAACCAGAGGTGTATAAGAAACTATAAATATTATCATGAATCTCTTCATCTTGTTCTAAAGCTTTCAGCTTTTCAAGCTTATAATTGGGTGCTATATGCCCAAACTTTCCGCACTTGTAGCACTTGATCTTAGCGAGTTCTCATCTAGACCGATTCTTTGTAAATCTTCTAGATTTACGATGAGCTCTACGCTCTTCACGCTCATATCTAGACCTCCTTATAGACCTCTTTCTCCTATAAGGTTTATCCGAATTGGAACCACTAGAATCTTTAGTCTTAGTTTGCTTTCCTTTAGAAGTATTAGGTAAACGAAATTGAGTACAAAAATCTCCTAGCTGAGATCTCTCTCTAAGATTATCAATCTTATGTTGTCTAGATAACTTTAATTCATTGCACAAATTTATGCCCTCTTGAGTGCATGCTCCTATCAACTTACCATAAGTATAAGATATGTACGGAATGACTCCTTATGCATCCCTTAGAGTTTTCTTAACTCTTTCTGCAAATAAAGGAGGAAGGCCATCTATAAACTTAGCTTTCCAATGCTCAAGACCGTTTTCGGGTAGTTCCATTACCCGACTCAAATAGGTATCTTTATACCATCAAAATTCTCCTAAATGTCTACACCGTAGGCCATTTAACAGGGTACGAACAATCTCATACTGGTTGGTAAATCTACCATTGAAATGTTCTAAAATAGTTAGAACTAGGATATAAACAACATCTTCTCTATTCCTTACTAGAGGCATTAACCACAATAACTTTTGCCTCAAAGCTCATATAATTATCCCACCAACCTCTAAGTTGGTTAGTGAAACCTGCAATAATCATTTTGCAAACATTTCTATCTGTGTTATTAGTAATTTTACTGATAGTAGCATGCATCAGCATACGATGAACAAGGATAGTTAATTGTCTATTAGTCAGACTATCAAGATTCCATTCATAAATTTCAGAACCACTATAAGAAGTATTGGTCAGATTCCAGTCGCGTTCCTCTATCAAAACATCTTGAGGACTTGGTTGAGAATAGTAATATGTTTGCATCCTAGGCTTATAAGAAAATTTAGGATCACCACTATTCTTTTTGGGGAAACCACGAAGTTTATTAACTTCTAATGCAACATGCTCTTTAAAATCAAAAGCTTGTTCTAGCTCATCAACAAAATTTTAAGATAAATCAAATGGTTTAGCACTAAATTTAGCAAACTTCTTATTAAGCAGTTGTTCATGATCAAAAACGGGTTTTATAATAAAATCCTGAATCTCAGGAGGCCGTTTCACATGAGTACAGAATTGTGAGAGTTGTTTTGAAGTAGAAGCTTTCTCAGAAGGTTTTAAATCTATATTTATCTGAATTATCAAAGTAGTTAGTTCATCTATTTTTTATCAAGAGAATTAATATGTTCACCCAAAACTTTTACATAGAGTCCCAAATAATTATTTTGAGAAATCAGGTTATTAATTTCATTGATGCTGACTACCGCAACATCTTCTTCCACAGATTTTTGAAAGGCAGTAAAAGTAATACTAGTATTATTAGGTAAAATGAAAGGTGCCTGAGGGGGATAAATAGCTTTGATGATATTACCTGATTCATCCTTATAAGATCGTTCCAGGACATTGATAAACAAAGGAAAATAGGTGGTTATAAACCAAGGAACAAAGAACATGATATGATTATCTAAAGCACATGTGTCATAAAATTCTTGAGAAATATTATTTAAGTCATCAGCACTATAAGTGTCAAAAAACCAAGTTTTAAACCGGTTCCATTTATCATATGAAAATTCCTTTTGAATATATTATCTCGCTCGTGAACCTGAACTAAAATCAATCTGATGTGCATCCATCGTCAAATATCATTTAGGTTGAAATTCATTTCGGATGTAGAAGGAATATCCTTATAAGAAATATCAGATGATATATCATTAGCTTGAACAATATTCAAACGAGGATCAATTTTTATCCTATTCTTATCAGAAATAATAGAGGATAAAGTATGCAAAGAAGCTGCATGATTACGAGCAGGACTATAAATTGGTTCAATAGGATAAATATGTTGAATAGCAAGTCTTCTATCAGAAAATGAATGTCTATTATAAGGAATACTTTTCTCATCGAATTGAATTCAAATCTTACCATCCTAATTTTGCGTAATATGAAAATAATCTGAATTAGTGACAACATCAATCATTTGTTCAAGATGTATAACAGAGTCCAAAGTCCAAAAAGTAGGAAAATTAATTTCTTCCCATTTAATAAGTCTTCTAGTAGTGACCTTAGACTTAGCGAAATTAGTTCCCGCTAAAATAGTCTAATCAGATGTATCATATAACTTTCAGCTAGGATTTAAAGTAGCAAGTAATTTAAAATAAATTTTATAAGATAAATAAATAAATTCAGATCCAGGTGAATAATTATAACCATGTGTTTTAACATTTAAAGTCAAGGCATCTAATATATTAGAATCAGTCAAAGATAACTGCAAATTAGGCTAAGTATTGAAATAAACTGGGCCATAGGCTACAGTGGATTCAATCGAACCTATCAAGGATTGTCGGAAATCCAAATTTCTCGCATTGCGAAGTGCATCTAAAAATGTCTCAAGTAACCCTTTAAGGGTTAAAAGCAATTTGTACCATGCCAATATGTAAGAACATGTATTGAGATTTATTTAATCCAATATCTCGTTTATTTATTAAATGAATATTCTGTTCAGACTAGTTTAATGCCAAAGATTGTTCAGTTGTTTTAATCAACTGTTTATGAGAGATTTTATCAAACCAACCATAGTCATAAATGATTTTAATATCAATTTTCTGAATAGTCCATTTGTTTAATAAATCAAGATTTTGAGGTACATCCACTTCTTCCAATCGAGTACTTTTAGTACTAATATCTCCTAGATCCATGATCAAGAGAATATATCTAAGCCGAAATACTTCACATCAATCTCAGATTTACCATGAAAGTTCCATGGCTCTGATACCAACGAAACATGATCTCCGAAGATGGGCGGTAGTCGGCGCGGTCATCTTCAATCTAGCTTGTTAACATCCGAATTCAAGGAAAAAGCCGAATCAAAATATATACAAATTTTTATATAGTTTGATTACTGTATGCAAGGATCTAATACTTTTACCCAAGCAAAGGGTATGTAGAGATTCAAATACATATTGTTAGTGAGCCCATGTGTCTAGCAGTTCTAACTGGGTATAAGGAGCCCTTTTTACTCCTTACCGGGCTGAGACCACGGCTGGCTAGACGAAGTCACTAAGACAAAGCCACTAACTTGTTGTATTGAATCTGACTGTACCACCATCTCAGAACGAAATCATGAAACCATATATAAATTTATGCATATTTAAATAAAGCCTAGCTCTTTCATGGTAGATATAAAAGTGAAGTTAGTTATCCGACATAGATTTAATTCTTTAGCGGGACATAGTCACGGCTCAGGTCATAGAATAAGACAAAGTAAAATAAAGGAAGAATTTAATGTTCCTTGAAGCCAACACCAGAGCTTATAGAAGAACAACACACTTTATTCACCACTCCGGTAATCCGGCAAACTCACAAATTACAAGAGAGAGAGAACAAACAAGAGAGAGAGGGATTATGAACCTGCTCTTCAACTAAGGGAAACAAACTTATTCATAAAAAAGTAAAGCATCTAGGTACAAGGATAGTGGGCCCTTATTTGGGCATAATGAGCAGTATATATAAAGTGGCTTAATAGTGTTTCTACTGTTGATAGTGCCTTTTCACTGTTCGAGATAAGTTTTAAAACACCTCTTTTCCTTTTATGTTGATTAGGAAATCTTCCGGTGCATCTCCCCGACATGGTTGAGTATCTTCTTGAGCATCCTCACTTGTTTCACTTCTCATAGAAGTATCGTCTGACTTTGCGTAATGAGTGATATTAATAACAGTATTTCTCATAACCTCTTCTAGGTATTCCTTTATCATATCTTCTTTGTTTCCATCTTGAATGGACATTCTTCTAGCAATATGCTTAACAGAGTTGTCAGCAATAATCACTTTGTGAGAATCAGTACCAAAATCTTGGATTCTTTGAGTGATAAGGTCTAGCAATTCTTTACCATATAACACCTTCGTCTTGGAGTCTTTTTTCATCAATTTGTCCCAAAAATTGTTATAATAGATGCGGTATAAACACGGAATATGTTCTTCCCTATAACCGACTTCTGGGGTCCATTTATGGATCCAAGGGATAGAAAATTCTATGAATAGATAGATTTATTCAATTTGTTCCATATAACAAATATGATCAGTGTGATATAATTTATTTAAATCTGGCGAAACCTTAACCCATTCTTTATATAATTTTAAGAAATGATCTGGTAGAATCTTTATAGTCGGGTCGTGGTATGACCACCAGTTCAAGAACCAATTAGGGATTGGTTTATCAAATATCTTTGAGCAAACCTTCACAAACCAAGTACGTTTATGCCTCTCATTATTATAGTAGAGGACTTTACTGAAGGCATTAAAATAATCCCAATAAGTAAAATTATTGGGTATCTTGTTTCGACTAATTTTTCTCTCTTTCATTGAGGCAATACCCAAATCTTCTATCGATATAATCTGCTTTATGATCATTTCAGAAAATTTATAAACATTCTCGCTAGTATTGTATCCCAAAAAGTGATGAAAACCAACACTACTACTGATTAACAAAATGGTCTCATAATATGAGCGGGTTTTATATGATTCACCCGGGAAATATAATTTGTTAATCAGATAGTGCTGGAATATCTTCTAGGGTTCGCCTTTTTTCTGAATTTTAGAGTTTTCCAAAAGAAATATTATTTCTTTTTTAACAACCTTTTCATACGATTTGATATCATCAACTATCGTCTTTGGCTATAGAGGCAAAGGTATCACCTTTTTTCTTTTGGGAAAAATATGCATGTAGCTCTGCATATAACAGGCTACCTTTTGGAATATATTCCAAATGTATTGACGATGACGTCGCCTTTTGCGCTCCTTTTGAGGGTAAGTTTATCAGACTCTTTCCATAGCGCTTTAATATCGGGGAGTTTGATGAGGATCTGTATGAAGACCCTGAAGAGGACCTGGGGAAGATCTGCCCCTTCCTCGAGAGTTACTCCCTCTGCCGCGACCCTTGGTTACCCAAGGAGGGTCCATCCTATTTGGGCCTTATGAGCAGTATATCTACTTTGGCTTAACAGTGTTTCTACTGTTGATAGTGACTTTTCACTTTTTGAGATAAGTTTTACAACCCCTCTTTTCCTTTTAATTTGATTAGGAAATCTTCCGGTGCATCTCCTCCACATAGTTAAGTATCTTCTTGAGCATCCTCACTTGTTTCACTTCTCATAGAAGTGTCGTCTGACTTTACGTAATGAGTGATATTGAGAAGAATATTTCTCCTAACCTCTTCTAGATATTCCTTTATCATCTCTTCTGTGTTTCCATCCTGAATGGAAATTCTTCTACCAATATGCTTAACAGAGTTGTCAGCAATAAGCAATTTGTGAGAATCAGTACCATAATCTTGGATTCTTTGAGTGAAAAGGTCTAGCAATTGTTGACCATATAACACCTTCGTCTTGGGGTCATTTTTCATCAATTTGTGTCAAAAATTATTATAATAGATGCGGTATAAACACGAAATCTGTTCTTCGATATAACCGACTTCTGGTGTCCATTTATGGATCTAAGAGATAGATAATTATATGAAAAAATAGATCTGTTCAATTTGTTTCATAAAACAAATATGATCAATGTGATATAATTTATTTAAATCTGGCGAAACCTTAACCCATTCTTTATATAATTTTAAGAAAGGATCTGGTAGAAGCTTTATAGTCGGGCCGTGCTATCACCAACAGTTCAAGAACTAATTAGGGATTGGTTCATCAAATATCTTTAAACAAACCTTCACAAACCAAGTATGCTTATGTCTCGCATTATTATAGTAGAGGACTTTACTGAAGGCGTTAATAGAATCCCAATAAGTAAAATTAGTGGGTATCCAATTTAGATTGATCTGTCTTTCGTTCATTGAGGTAATACCCCAATCTTCTATCGAAATAATATGCTTTATGATCATTTTAGAGAAGTTATAAACATTCTCGCTAGTATTGTATCCCGAAAAGTGCTTAAAATCAACACTACCAGTGATTATCAAAATGGTCTCATAATATGAGCGGATTTTATATGATTCACCCGGGAAATATAATTCGTTACTCAGATAGAGCTGAAATATCTTCTAGGGTTCGTCTTTCCTCTGAAATTCAGAGTTTTCCAAAGGAAATATTATTTCTTTTTTAACTATCTTTTCATACGATTTGATATCATCAACATCGTCTTTGGCAATAGTGGCAAAGGTATCACCTTTTTCCTTTTGGGAAAAATATGCATCTAGCTCTGCATATAACAGGCTACCTTCTGGAATATCTTCCAAATGTATTGATAATGATATCACGTTTTGTGCACCTTTTGAGGGAAAGTTTATAAGACTCCTGCCATAGCACTGTAATATCGGGGAGTTTGACGAGGATCCGTATGAAAACCCTGAAGAGGAACCTTGGGAAGATCTGCCCCTTCCTCGAGAGTTACTCCCTCTGCCGCGACCCTTGGTTACCCAAGGAGGGTCCATCCTACAAACAATTTTTTTTATTTTAATCATCTATAAGATCATAGAAATCATAATAATCATGATAATAATAGTTTTGATCATCAAAGTTGATGACTTCTTTACAATTATAAATGGTGAAAATATCCATCACCAGACTATCAATGATTTTCCATACGATAATCTCATGTACGTATTGGTTTAGCAGAACCAACTTTAAGATAGTTACCTATGTTTTATCGGTAAAGAAAGGATTGAGAAAGCTCATTCTTAAGAAGTTAGATATTCTCTAGATAAGAAATCTGGAAGAGATTATCACTCCCTTTTTTATAATGGATTTCGAAATCAAATGGGGCTAACTGTGCCTGCCACCTGGCGAATATTAATTTTGAAGCATCATGCTTAAAATCTTTATCAAACATAAATTTGACAGATTGACCATCAGTTTTTATAAGAAACTTTTGATTATATAAATCATCTTGAAATTTCGAAAGAGATTTAACTATGGTTAGCATTTCATGGGTCATCGTAGCTTAATTTTCTTGAGCATTGCTCCATTTTCCTGAATGAAATCGAATCAGATATTCAGTTTTATCATGAGGATTGATTTCTCTCATTCCTTCATAGCGAATGTTAGATGCATCTATCTCTACAATCTTCTGCCAAGCTGGGTTAACAAGAGTTAGACAAGGCAGAGATTTAACACGAAATTTAATATTTTTTACCAAATTGGTGAGACTATCAGTCCAAGGAATTTTATGATCCGTTTTAAGCCTGTCGTATAATGGGGATAAATCATGGGATCAATTCTTGTAAAAGGGGGAAATATAATTTAAACTTCCCAAGAATCTCTGCAAATGCGTCCTATCTGTAATAACATCAGCAAACTTTGAAGCAAAATCAATTGATCGTTGAATAGGGTTAACCTTCCCCTGACAAATAAGATATCTAACTTCAGTTTGAATTAAACTCATTTTTGGTTTAGAAATCACCAAACCGTTTTGTATAACTATTTTCTTGTAAATGTCCAAATGTTTAACATGCATTTCAAGAGTCTTTTAATAAACCAAAATATCATCAATATAGATAATGATGAAGTGCTAATATTGGTTGAAAATATCATTCATTATTTTCTGAAATTCAAAAGGAGCATTTTTTAAACCAAATGGCATAACATTTCATTTGTATTGTCCAAACGGGACATTAAATGCAGTTCTATAAGAATGTTCTTTATATATTTGGATCTGCCAATTTCCTAATTTTAAATCAAATTTACAAAATATATTGGCGTCATATAATCTTGACAGAAAATCCTTTTTATTTGCAATGAGATACCTAATCTATTTTAAAATTTTATTTAAAGGTTTATAATTTATAACTAACATGGGAGTTCCTTTTCGGCTGCATTATTGACGTAAAATGCCGTACAAGACCAAAGTGATTTAGCAGCTTTTATCAAACCCTTTTGTAACAAATTATCAATTTCTCTCTTGCAGAATTCAACTAATTCAGCAGTCATCTGACAGGGACGATACTTCTTAGGAATAATATCCACAGAGAAATTATCTTAATATGGAAGAGTAACAATATGCTTTTTTCGATTCCAAAATGCAATAGGATGATCAGCACAAAGATCAACAACAATTTGTTCGGAAATCAATTTAATTTTTTTCTGTACTTTGGTAGATTTCAAAGTATCAAATATATTCATGCTTAACATTTCAAGTTGTAATGAATCAAAATGCTTTTGTTTCATATTAATCAAAGCATTAATATCACAGGAAATAGGATCAGTGATAAAAGTATAACTAATATCTCTGTCTTTATAAGTAGCAGAAAAACCTTTAGCAGTTAGACTGGTAAAAGGATAAATAGCATTTATAAACGGAGTTCCAAATATAATTGGAGGGTATAATTGATTTTTAACCAAGAAAAAGAAATTTATACTTTATATCTAAAGCATGTCCAGAGGAAGATTTGATCATATGAGTAGTTTTTTCAAAATACCTGGTAGGTACAAGACCTTCCTGAATACAACTCACATCAGCTAAGCTGTCAATGATAGCAATATCAGTTATGGAGAAAGTATTATCAATCAGTATGGTACATTTAACATACCATTTATGAGCAGTAATAATTTGCATCTTTCCTAAAAACATATCTTGATTAGGATCAAGTTAAATAGGCATTGCAAGAGTATTTTCTTCAGCAATATTCTTACCTTTGCTAGTAGCAGTTTCTATCTGGGTAAGCCGATGATAAAAAATCATTTGATTTTGTTTAAGAGATTTAATCTCATTTTTCAAATTTTCAATTTTTCCTTTTTAAATCATTAAAAGAAGTATCATGAATAACAACAGGTTGTTTAGCAAGTCTATTATTAACTTCATACAAAGAATACGGTGCAGAATATTCAAATTCAAAATCATCTTTTGGTTTTCAATATTTTTTGAAGAACTAGCACTGTTATTAACAGCTAACTGAATAATTTTTTCACGCAAATTATTATCAGTAAGTTCTTTCAGAAGTTCAATCGTATTATCCGAAGTAATAGTATTAATGTTCAAATCTTCAAATTGAGATTGCAATTTATAAAATTCATCATTTTCACAAGAGAAAATATCACCTCTACACCTCCAAGCAATTGTATTAACCTGCTGTTTATTATCAGAGGACTCAGGAAAATCAATCTCTTCTTTAGAACCTGAATCAGAGTCATAGTCGGACTCAGAACCAGAGGGGTATAAGAAATAAAAAATCTTATCATGAACCTCTTCATCTAGTTTGAAAGCTATTAGCTTTTAAAGCTTACAATTGGGTGCTATATGCCCAAACTTTCCGCACTTGTAGCACTTGATCATAGCGAGTTCTCGTCTAGACCGATTCTTTGTAAATATTTTAGATTTACGATGAGCTCTACGCTCTTCACGCTCTTCTCTAGACCTTCATCTAGACCTCTTTCTCCTATAAGATTTATCCGGATTGGAACCACTAGAATCTTTAGTCTTAGTTTGCTTCCCTTTAGAAGTATCAGGTAAACCAAATTGAGTACAAAAATCTCTTAGCTGAGATCTCTCTCTAATCTTATCAGTCTTAAGCTATCTAGATAACTTTAATTCATTGCACAAAGTTATGCCTTCTTAAGTGCATGCTCCTATCAACTTACCATAAGTATATGATTTCTATAGAATGACTCCTTGTGCATTCCTTAGATTTTTCTTAACTCTTTCTGCAAATAAAGGAGGAAGGCCATCTATAAACTTAGCTTTCAAATGTTCAAGACCGTTTTCGGGTAGTTCCATTACCCGACTCAAATAGGTATCTTTATACCATCGAAATTCTCCTAAATGTCTACACCGTAGGCCATTTAACAGTGTACGAACAATCTCATACTGGTTGGTAAATCTACCATTGAAATGTTCTAAAATAGTTAGAACTAGGGTATAAACAACATCTTCTCTATTCCTTACTAGAGCCATGCCTAAGTTATCAACTCGTTCGTTATCAGTCTTAGCATTAACCACAACATCTTTTGCCTCAAAGTTTATATAATTATCCCACCTACCTCTGAGTTGGCTAGTGAAACCTGGAATAATCATTTTGTAAATATTTTTATCTGTATTATTAGTATTTTTACAGATAGTGGCATACATCAACATACGATGAACAAGGATAGTTAATTATCTATTAGTCAGACTATCAAGATTCCATTCATAAATTTCAGAACCACTATAAGAAGTATTGGTTTGATTCTTGTCACGTTCCTCTATCAACACATCTTTAGGAGTCGGTCAAGAATAGTAATATGTTTGCATACTAGGCTTATAAGCAAATTTAGGATCACCACTATTCTTTTTGGGGAAACCACGAAGTTTATTATCTTCTAATGCAACATGCTCTTTAAAATCAAGAGCTTATTCTAGCTCATCAGCAAAACTTTCAGATAAATCAATTGGTTTAGCACTAAATTCAGCAAACTTCTTATTAAGGAGTTGTTCTAGATCAAGAACGGGTTTTATAATAAAATCCTGAATCCCAGGAGGCCGTTTAACATGAGTAGAGAGTTCAGAGAACTGCTTTGAAGTAGAAGCTTTCTCATAATGGGACTAACAGGACTCTCCTAAACAATGGGAATTAAAGTAGCAGGACCCTCCTAAACAATGGGAATTAGAGTAGAAGGACCCACCTAAACAATGGGAATTAGAGTAGCAGAACCCCCCTAAACAATGAGATTTAGATTAGCAGGACTCTCCTAAACAATGTGAATTAGTGTAGCAGGACCCTCCTAAACAATGGGAATTAGTGTAGCAGGACCCTCCTAAACAATGGGAATTAGAGTAGCAGGACCCTCCTAAACAATGTGAATTAGTATAGGAGGACCCTCCTATACAATGGGAATTAGAGTAGTGGGACCCTTCTATACAATGGGAATTAGAGTAGTAGGACCTTCCTAAACAATGGAAATTAGAGTAGTAGGACCCTCCTAAATGATGGGAATTTGAGTAGCGGGACCCTCCTAAACAATGAGATTTAGATTAGCAGGACCCTCCTAAACAATGGGAATTAGAGAACCACCTGTTTGAGACCAAGTTTATCAAAAGTACCCATTTGATATATGATTCTCGGCGATATTTTCGGAATAGTCCACTTATTAAGTAGATCTTAATGCTGAGGTATATCATATTCTTCTTTTCTACTATTTTTAACAGTAGTTTTCTTCTTTATGATATTCATATTAAAGATTGTGTTGAACTGTACAATCTATAGCTACTATAAGACCACGGTTCTGATACCAAATGAAATTCGTATCGCACAATCAGACTGTTAGGAACCTTTACTAACATAGTTTAGCCTGACAAAGAGTACATGAAAGCCCCTACTATTCGGGTCCGCCCGGGTCTGCCCTCACCTGGGTAATCCAACGGGTAATTCAACGGATTTCTTCAGCAGCCTTTCACAACTCTGCCTGGATAAACTATATCTGACCTTAGTCTAACTGTTCAAACTATCTTGATTATAGACACGAACGCCAGTTCTTATAGTAACCTAATATGCTACAGCTTAACACAACAGTTTAACCCATCATTTGGGCTCAACACACAAAGAAAAACAAAATAAAAGAATAGTACCTAGAGTCGAACCCCAAACTTTTCGATCTTCAAACCAAACTGAAAGCTTTATTTATTCAAACTTAAAATTTATGAAAGAAAATATTACAAGAGAAATAGAGAGAGAAAAGAGGGTTTCTAAAACCTGCCTTTTTACTAAAACTAATGCCTCTTTATATAGAGGTCTAAAAGGTTAGAAAAGTAAAATTACAATGGCCTACACTTTTACAATGGTCAATAATAAAAGGATAAGACCGACATCTGCATGTGGCCTTCTCCACTAAGATATATGGTCGACATAGCTTTCGGCGTCCATACTTATCTTTATTAAAGATGTTTTTCCTTTATTAAAGTTGATTATCCTATTACCCCTATCACTAAATTTTGTGGGGGCTTCTATCATGCTTTGCCTTTTCCTTTGCAGGTTGCTTTGTCGGAGGATTCCTCCACTTGCTTTTGGAATTTTTTGAAAAGAGCATCAATATCAACTTCTTCGGCATTATGATCACTTTGAGCTTCTCCCGCCATACACATTTCATCATCCTGATTGGTATGGGTTGCTAAGGTCATTGAAATATCATCTCCTATGTCAATCTATAGATTTCTTATTAAATCTTTCTTGACTTCTTCCATGTATAAGGCTATAGCCTATGATCTATATATTATTCCTTTCTTCATGTGAAGTTTCCTTGAAATTTGTTTAAAGGGACTAAGATTATCTTCTTGAGGTTGTGATATTTCTTGGACATGATATTTATTAATTGTATCGTTTATTAAGTCCAATATTTCTTGACCGTGAACTTTTCCGTCAAGATCCTTGTTAATTAACTTGCTCCAAAACTTTGTATAAAAAGTTTGTTGTAAACATGGGAATTCTTTAGAAGTATTATTAACTTCCACATTCCATTTTAAAATCCATGGGATTAGAACTCTCTAAAAAAGTACATTACTGACATTTCTTCGAAAACGATGCTTATCAGCTTGGGGGATATGTCTATCCATTCTGCATATAAACTTTTGTATTGTTCTGGTAATATTTTTATTGAAGGACTGTATAGAGTCCACCATTTACAAAACCAATTTGGCATTTGCTAGTAGATACATTACAACAAATCTTTATAAACCATGAATGCTTCTTATTCGCATTCTCATATAACAAAGCTTTATTAAAGCCATCAACATAATGCCAGTAATTATATTTTACTGCGACTTTCTGTTCAGGATAGATATAATCCTTTTCCTTTAAGGGACTCATTCCCCATTCTTCAAGAGTTATAACTTTCTTTATAATAATTTTGAAAAGTAATACAATTTTCTTGTATTAGCAGGGAAAAGATACTGAAATTATGTTGACCCTGTTGCTGAGAGTATCATCTCGTAGTGCATTCTGTATTTATATGCAGTTGTAGTATAACCAGATGAATCTAAATACCTGGCCATTAGTTGCCATGAATCCTGTTTCCATCGTAAATCATTATTTTCTAAAAGAAGTATAACTTCCTTTTTATCATTTTGGTCAAACACTTCTGTTGACTCTTCATCCATTAGAATGGTGGAATAAATTGGAGGAGCATTATCCTTAGCTTGTTTGGATTGCATGAAATCCATAAATTCTTTGTACATAGGGTGATCTATATTAAGACCGCTACCACTTGTAGAAACAAGTTTTACGTGACGGTAGAAATCATAATTGGAAGAAGTCCCTTATAGGAACTATTCAGACTACTCTAACTTATGGACCATTCTATTGTAATGCTTATCCTAACTTGCAGATTTCTTTGCAGGATGAGAACTAATACTGGAAAGGAGAAAATTAACAAGTTCTCCTACTACTATCAGTGATTTAAAAAAGGAGATTGATAATCTCAAAGAAGACATTGTTCATCTAAAAGAAAAGAATATCATAATAGAGGTAAGACTTTCATAAACTGGCCTTGGTTAAACTACGTCTGACCATAATCTAACTATTTAATCTGTCAACATAATAGACACAATGCCACCTTATAGTAACTTAGTATACTACAACTCAACACAAACAGTTTAGCCCATCATTGGGCTCAATACATAAAGAAATACAAAATAGTAAGAAGAATAGTACCTTTAGACGAACTTCCCAATAAACAATCAAATTGCAAACTTTTATTCAAACTTAAAAAAACTGAGAAAATATTACAGAGAGAGAGAGAGATATGAAGAAAGGGGGTTCTAAAACCTGCCTCAACTAAATAAACTTCATCCCCTTTTATAGTGCTAAGGGGAATCTTTCAAGAAAGAAAACTACAAAATAACTTTCGCCCACACACTTTTATTATGGCCACTAACTTAGAGATAAGGCCGACAAATTATCATGGGTGGCCTTGCATTATTTCTTCTTTATAAAAGTATTTTGGCCTTAATACATGTGGCCGACAAGCTTTTCCTTGCTTTATTAAAGCTTCCATTATTTTTGTCTAAAGGGCCCTTATTATTTGGCTTTTCCTTTGATAGCTGCAGATGTATTGGAAAATTCTTTCGCCTGTTTTTGAAATCTTTTGAAGAGAGCGTCTAAATCCACCTCTTCATTGTTATCATCTTGGCCTTCTCCAGCTAGACATGTAGCCTCGTCTGGTAATAAATTATAAACCGCTTAATAAAGCTTTACGATGGATCAGGTATCCCATTCCTAATAAAAAGGATTTATTAGATAGAGTTTATGATGCTATCAGATTTTCTATATTTGATCTGAAATCAGGTTATTGGCAGATTCAGATATCTGAGTCGGATAAGTTTAAAACCGCATTTAATGTGCCTATGGGACAATTTGAGTGGAACGTTATGCCTTTTGGCTTAAAGAACGCTCCTTCAGAGTTCCAAAAAATCATGAATAATATTTTTATTCCATATAATAATTTTATTATAGTTTATATAGATGATATTAGAGTATTTTCAAAAAATGTGGTAACTCATTTTAAACATTGAGTTATTTAAAAAGATTATTATTCAAAATGATTTGGTTTTATCTCAACCTAAGATGACTTTGTTTAAAACAAATGTCAGATTTCTTTGCCATAATATTGAAAGAGGACATATTAGTCCTATCAATAGAAGTATTGAATTTGCTTCTAAATTTTCTGATGTTATTACTAACAAGACTCAGTTGCAGAGATTTCTTGGGAGTCTTAATTATGTTGCTCCTTTTATAAAGGATTTAGCAAACGAGACAACTATTTTATATGACAAGATAAAAAATAATCCTAAGGCTTGGTCAAATGATCATACTGAAGGAGTCAAAAGGATTAAGGATAAGGTTAAAAACCTTCCTTATTTAACTTTGGCCAATCCAAATTGGGTAAACACTGTAGAAACAGATGCTTCAGATATAGGTTATGGTGGCGTATTAACTCAATATTGTCCTGATAACAAACACCATTATATCATTCAATTTTATTCGGGCAAATGGAATATAGCCCAAAAAAATTATGCCACTATAGCTAAGGAAGTTCTGGCTATCGTGAAATGTGTTCTCAAATTTAAAGGCGATCTTTATAATCAATTTTTTTAATAAAATTGATTGCCAAGAAGCTAAGGTTATGTTTGACAAAGATTGTAAACATGATGTTTCTAAACAAATGTTTGCAAGATGGAAAGCCCTTTATACAACTGTCCATCGCTTAAATCTAAGAGAAAACAATTGGGAGAATTTTGCGAACAATTCGCATTTGATATTCCTAAGCAAAAATCTAAGGAAAAGGAATATACTCCTAAAAAGAAAATATCTTCCACAAAAGACTATGAAAAATGGAAGAAAAAGAGAATTGAAAAGAAGCTTACAAGAGCTGAGGAAGGAAAAAGAGACTCTTCTAAGAAAAAAAAAAGTATCGCCAGAATTATAACAAGTTGGATACTTGCCACAAATGTGGAAGATTTGGTCATTATGCTAAAGATTGTCGAGTCAAGGAAAAAATTAAAAGCCTTGACATAGATGATAACATACAGGATTCTCTTTATAAGATCATGCTCAATTCCGATTAAGAAGGTTCAGAATCAGGAAGTAGCAGTGACAGAGAATCCTCAACAAGTGAAGATCTTTAAGCTCTTCAACAAGAAGATTATATGACATCTGAGGATGAATGTTCACCTTGCCAACAAGGAATGGCATGTGAAAAGGGTGATGATGAAGATGATCTTTATAAGATCTATTCTCAATATAAGGAATTGAGTTTGAATTTCATTGATGATGACAAAGTATTAGAGCTCTTTCAAAGTATCAAAGATCCGGAGATAAGAACTCAAATTATTGATAAAATAAGTAATACTTCTCCCAGTAAGGACAAAGATCATATTCCTGAGGAATTCCCTACTAAAGAAGGTTCATATACCATGGCGGAGGTTAAAAATCTCTTACTGGAAAGGTGAAAATTAATAAGTTCTCCTACTACTATCAGTGATTTAAAAAAGGAGATTGATAATATCAAAGAAGACATTATTCATCTAAAAGAAAAGAATGTCGTAATAGAGGTAAGACTCGATGCCATTCAAAGTCTTCAAGAGTTGGGTAACGCCTCTGAATTGTCATCTTCTCTTGAAGGAGAGAATAATAGTCTTGATTTTATGAAATATCTTTTTTTTAAAATAATAAAAAAGACTTTTTTTACAGTCTTAAAGCTTTTAATTCTCAAAAGTTTTATACTAAAATCACTCTTCTTATAGATTAAAATTATAAAAAAGAGTTTATAGCCCTTATTGATAGCGCGGCTAATTTAAACTGTATTCAAGGACTTATGCCTTCAAGATAATTTCATAAAACTACTCATAGTCTTCGTTCTGCTAATTGTAGAAAAATGAACATTTGAATTTAAATTACCTGAAGCTTTCATTTGTAAAGGAAAAATTTGTGTTCCTCAAAGCTTTGTTTTAGTAAAAAATATCACCAATCAAATCATTTTAGGTGTCCCTTTTATAAATAATATTTTCCCACTACCTTATTGGGATAACAATAAAATTATTGGTACTTGGAATGATAAACCCTTTATACTTGAGTTTGTGACTAAACCATTTACCAGAATGATAAATGATTTAACGGAAAAAATGATTTCAAAAAATAATCAAGTTAAATTTATAAAGCAAGAAATTAATAGTATATAAATTGATCAATTTTACAAAATCCTAAATTACAGGAAAAGATTGCTATCTTAGCTAATCAATTCTCTCTTGATATTTGTGGAGATCACCCTAATGCTTTTTGGAACAGGAAAAAACATGTAGTTAGTCTTCCATATGAGGATGATTTTGATGAGAATATATTCCAACCAAAGCAAGACCTTGCGAGATGAACTCTGAATATTTGGAGGTATGCAACAAGGAAATAAGTTCTTTGCTAGAAAAAGGCCTAATAAGGCAGTCCAAGTCACCTTGGTCGTGTACAACTTTCTATGTTAATAAACATGCTGAACAAGAAAGAGGAGCACCTCATCTGGTAATAAATTATAAACCGCTTAATAAAGCTTTACGATGGATCAGGTATCCCATTCCTAATAAAAAGGATTTATTAGATAGAGTTTATGATGCTATCATATTTTCTAAATTTGATCTGAAATCAGGTTGTTGGCAGATTCAGATAGTTGAGTCGGATAAGTTCAAAACCACATTTAATGTGCCTATGGGACAATTTGAGTGGAACGTTATGCCTTTTGGCTTAAAGAACGCTCCTTCAGAGTTCCAAAAAATCATGAACGATATTTTTATGCCATATAGTAATTTTATCATAGTTTATGTAGATGATATTCTAGTATTTTCAAAAAATGTGGTAACTCATTTTAAACATCTGGAGTTATTTAAAAAGATTATTATTCAAAATGGTTTGGTTTTATCTCAACCTAAGATGACTTTGTTTAAAACAACTGTCAGATTTCTTGGTCATAATATTGAAAGAGGAAATATTAGTCCTATCAATAGAAGTATTGAATTTGCTTTTAAATTTCCTGATGTTATTACTAACAAGACTCAGTTGCAGAGATTTCTTGGGAGTCTTAATTATGTTGCTCCTTTTATAAAGGATTTAGCAAACGAGACAGCTGTTTTATATGACAGGCTAAAAAATAATCCTAAGGCTTGGTCAAATGATCATACTGAAGCAGTTAAAAGGATTAAGGAAAAGGTTAAAAACCTTCCTTGTTTAACTTTGGCCAATCCAAATTGGGCAAAAACTGTAGAAATAGATGCTTCAGTTATAGTATATGGTGGCGTATTAAATCAATATTGTCCTGATAACAAACGCCATTATATCATTTTATTCGGGAAAATGGAATACAACCCAGAAAAATTATGCCAGTATAGCTAAGGAAGTTTTGGCTATCGTGAAATGTGTTCTCAAATTTCAAGGCGATCTTTATAATCAAAAGTTTTTAATAAAAATTTATTGCCAAGTAGCTAAGTTTATGTTTAACAAAGATTGTAAACATGATGTTTCTAAACAAATGTTTGCAAGATGGCAAGCCCTTTTAGCTCCTTTCGATTTTGAGATCCAATATAAAAAAGGTGAAGATAATAGTATTCCAGATTTTCTTACTAGAGAATATTTAGACTAATTATTTGTCTTTTCAGGATGAGACCGTCATGGCCTCCTCCGAGAAGGGGAAGAGGACGGGGCACAGCAATAGCTGGAAGGGGAAGTCATATCCTTGCCCAAATAGGGAATAAGCAATTAATATCAGCAAATATTGCTTCATATCAGACCACCCAATGTACTAGGAATTTATGGATTTTATGAAATCCAAAAAGGATCCGATAATAATCCTCCGACCTATTCCTCAGCTCTAGATGAAGAGGCGACATATGTGTTTGACCAAAATGATAAAAAAGAAGTTATACTTCTTTTGGAAAATAATGATTTACGATGGACACATGATCCATGGTAACTAATGGCCAGGTATTTAAACTCAGTCTGTTATACTATGACTACGTATAAATTCATAATGCATTATGAGATCATACTCTCATAAACAGGGTCAGCCGAATTTCTAACATTTTTACCCTACTACAAGAAAAGTTTATAACTTTTCAAAAATTATTATAAAAAAGGTAATTACTCCTGAAGAATGGGGAATGAGCCCATTAAAAGAAAAAGGATTATATCCATCCGGAAGAGAAGGTCGAACTCCTTTAAGATAGTTACCAATGTTTTATCGGTAAAGAAAGGATTGAGAAAGCTCATACTTAAGAAGTTAGATATTCTCTAGATAAGAAATCTGGAAGAGAATTATCACTCCCTTTTTTATAATAGATATCGAAATCAAATGGGACTAACTGTGTCTGCCACCTGGCGAATATTAATTTTGAAGCATCATGCTTAAAATCTTTATCAAACATGAATTTGACAGATTGAGCATCAGTTTTTATAAGAAACTTTTGATTATATAAATCATCTTGAAATTTCAGAACATATTTAACTATGGTTAGCATTTCATAGGCCACCGTAGCATATTTTTTCTGGACATCGCTCCATTTTCCTGAATAAAATCGAATCAGATATTCAGTTTTATCATGAGGACTGATATGTATCAATATTCCTCCATAGCCAATTTTAGACGCATCTGTCTCTACAATCTTATGCCAAGCTGGGTTAGCAAGAGTTAGGCAAGGCAAAGATTTAACACGGAGTTTAATATTTTTTACCAAATTGGTGAGACTATCAGTCCAAGGAGTTTTATGATTCTTTTTTAGCCTGTCGTATAATGGGGCTAAATCACGAGATAAGTTCTTGTAAAAGGGAGAAATATAATTTAAACTTTCCAAGAATCTCTGCAATTGCGTCCTATCCGTAATAACATCAGGAAACTTTGAAGCAAAATCAATCAATCGTTGAATAGGGGTAACCTTCCCCTGACAAATAAGATGTCCTAAAAATCTGACTTCAGTTTGAAATAAACTCATTTTTGTTTAGAAACCACCAAACCGTTTTGTATAATTATTTTTTTGAAAATGTCCAAATGTTTAATATGCATTTCAAGAGTGTTTGAATAAACCAAAATATCATCAATATATACAATGATGAAGTCCACATATGGGTTAAAAATATCATTCATGATTTTCTAAAATTCAGAAGGAGCTTTTTTTAAACCAAATGGCATAGCATTCCATTCGTATTGTCCAAACGGAACATTAAATGCAGTTATATAAGAATGTTCTTTAAATATTTGGATCTACCAATATCTTGATTTTAAATCAAATTTAGAAAATATATTGGCATCATATAATCTTGACAGAAGATCCTTTTTATTTGGAATGGGATACCTAATCCATTTTAAAAATTTATTTAAAGGTTTATAATTTATAACTAACCTGAGAATACCACGTTCCTTTTTGGCTGCATTATTGATATAAAATGTCGTACAAGAACAAGGTGATTTAGAAGGTTTTATCAAACCCTTTTGTAATAAATTATCAATTTCTCTCTTTCAGAATTCAATTAATTCAACATTCATTTGACAGGGACGACACTTCGTAGGAATATTATCCTGAGAGAAATTATCTTCATGTGGAAGAGTAACGATATGCTTTTTTTTATTCCAAAAAGCACCAAGATGATCAGCACAAATATCAATAGCAATTTGTTCGGAAATCAATTAAAAATTTTCCTGTACTTTGGTAGATTTGAAAGTATCAAATATATTCATGCTTAACATTTCAAGTTGTAATGAATTAACATGCCCTTGTTTCATATTAATCAAATCATTAATATCACGGGAAATAGGATTAGTGATAAAAGTATAACTAATATCTCTGTCTTTATAAGTAGTAGAAAAACCTTTAGCAGTTATTCTGGTAAAAGGATAAACAACATTTATAAACGGAGTTCCAAATATAATTGGAGGGTATAACTGATTTTTAAACAAGAAAAATAAATGCGGAATGCAAACTTTATTTTGGCAAGTACGCGTATTAGGCAATTTATACTTTATATCTAAAGCATGTCCAGAAGCAGATTTGATCATATGAGTAGTTTTTTCAAAATACTTGGTACGTACAAGACCTTCTTGAAAACAATTCACATTAGCTCCGCTGTCAATCATAGCAATATCAATTTTGGAGAAAGTATTATCAATCAGTATGGCACATTTAACATACCATTTATGAGCAGTAGCAATTTGCATCATTCCTAAAAACATATCTTGTTTAGGATCAAGTTTAATAGGCATTGCAAGAGTATTTTCTTCAGCAATATTCTTACCTTTGCTAGGAGCAATTTCTATTTGGGTAAGACGATGATCAAAAATCATTTGATTTTGATTAAGAGATTTAATCTCATTTTTCAAATTTTCAAATTCTCCTTTTAAATCATCAAAAGAAGTATCACGAATAAAAACAGGTTGTTTAGCAAGTCTATTATTAACTTCAGACAAAGAATAACGGTACAGAATATTCAAATTCAAAATCATTTTTTGGTTTTTCAATATTTTTTGAAGAACTAGCACTGTTATTAACAACTAACTGAATAATTTTTTCACGTAAATTATTATCAGTAACTTCTTTCAGAAGTTCAATTACATTATCATAAGTAATAGTATTAATGTTCAAATCTTCAAATTGAGATTGCAATTTATAAAATTCATCATTTTCACAAGAGAAAATATCACCTCTACACCAGCAAACATTTGTATTAACCTGTTGTTTATTATCAGAGGACTCAGGCAAATCAATCTCTTCTTCAGAACCTGAATCGGAGTCATAGTCATACTCAGAACCAGAGGTGTATAAGAAACTACAAATCTTATCATGATCCTCTTCATCTAGTTCTAAAGCTTTCAGCTTTTTAAGCTTACAATTGGGTACTATGTGCCAAAACAATCCTCACTTGTAGCTCTTGATCTTAGCGAGTTCTAGTCTAAATCGATTCTTTCTAAATATTTTAGATTTACGATGAGCTCTACTCTCTTCACGCTCTTGTCTAGACCTTCGTCTAGACCTCTTTATCCTATAAGGTTTATCCGGATTAGAACCATTAGAATCTTTAGTCTTAGTTTGCTTCCCTTTAGAAGTATCAGGTAAACCAAATTGAGTACAAAAATCTCCTAGCTGAGATCTCTCTCTAAGATTATCAATCTTAAGCTATCTAGATAACTTTAATTCATTGCACAAATTTATGCCTTCTTGAGTGCATGCTCCTATCAACTTACCATAAGTATAAGATTTGTACGGAATGACTCCTTGTGCATCCCTTAAAGTTTTTTTTAACTCTTTTTGCAAATAAAGGAGGAAGGTCATGTATAAACTTAGCTTTCCAATGCTCAAGATCATTTTCGGGTAGTTCCATTACCCGACTCAAATATGTATCTTTATACCATCGAAATTCTCCTAAATGTCTACACCGCAGGCCATTTAACATGGTACAAACAATTTCATACTGGTTGGTAAATTACCATTGAAATGCTCTAAAATAGTTAGAACTAGGGTATAAACAACATCTTCTCTATTCCTTACTAGAGCCATGCCTAAGTTATCAACTCCTTCGTTATTAGCCTTAGCATTAACCACAACAGCTTTTGCCTTAAAGCTCATATAATTATCTCACCAACCTCTGTGTTGGCTAGTGAAACTTGCAATAATCATTTCGCAAATATTTCTATCTGTATTATTAGTATTTTTACAAATAGTAGCATAAATCAGCATATGATGAATAAGGATAGTTAATAGTCTATCAGTCAGACCATCAAGATTCCATTCATAAATTTCAGAACCACTATAAGAAGTATTGGTTTGATTACAATCGCGTTCCTCTATCAACACATCTTGAGGAGTCGGTCGAGAATAGTAATATGTTTGCATACTAGGCTTATAAGCAAATTTAGGATCACCACTATTCTTTTGGGGAAACCACGAAGTTTATTAACTTTTAATGCAACATGCTCTTTAAAATCAAAAGCTTGTTCTAGCTCATCAACAAAAGTTTCAGATAAATCTATTGGTTTAGCACAAAATTCAGCAAACTTCTTATTAAGGAGTTGTTCTAGATCAAAAACGGGTTTTATAATAAAATCTTGAATCTCAGGAGGCCGTTTCACACGAGTAGAGAGTTCTGAGAGCTGTTTTGAAGTAGAAGCATTCTCAGAAGGTTTTAAATCTATTTTTATCTGAATTATCAAAGAAGTTAGTTCATCAAATTTTTTATCAAGAGAACTAATATGTTCACCCAAAACTTTAACATAAAGTCCCAAATAATCATTTTGAGAAATCAGATTTTTAATTTCATTGATGTTGGCTGCCGCAATATCTTCTTCTACAAATTTTTGAAAGGCACTAAAAGTAATACCAGTATTATTAGGTAAAATGTACCTGATTCATCCTTATAAGATCATTCCAGGACATTGATAAACAAAGGTAAATAGGTGGTTATAAACCAAGAAACAAAGAACATGATATGATTATGTAAAAGCACATGTTTCATAAAATTCTTGAGAAATATTATTTAACTCATCAGCACTATAACTGTCAAAAAATCAAGTTTAAAATCGGTTCCATTTATCACCTGAAAATTCATTTTGATTTTTTTTTTCTTGCCACTGAACC
This sequence comes from Solanum gracilifrons, assembly GCA_029582605.1. Taxonomy (NCBI): domain Eukaryota; kingdom Viridiplantae; phylum Streptophyta; class Magnoliopsida; order Solanales; family Solanaceae; genus Solanum; species Solanum gracilifrons. The sequence goes on from JAJOOH010017705.1 coordinate 53,729, forward strand.
TGCACTAAAATCAATCTAATGTGCATCAATCATAAAGTATCATTTAGGTTGAAATCCATTTCGGATGCAGAAGGAATATCCTTATCAGATGATTTATCATTAGCTTGAACAATATTCAAACGAGGATAAAATTTTATCCTATTCTTATCAGAAATAACAGAGGAAAAAGTATGCAAAGAAGTTGCACGATTACGAGCAAGACAATAAATTGGTTCAATAGGTAATATCTATTGAATAACAAGTCTTCTATCAGAAAACGAATGTCTATTATAAGGAATACTTTTCTCAACAAATTTTTTTTTTTTTTTTTATTATTACTATTATTTTTTTATTTTTTGTGGTAAGTTATTATTATTATTATTTTATTCATTTTTTTGGTAAGTTATTATTATTACTATTTTATTCATTTTTTTTGGTATGTTATTATTATTATTATTTTATTTACTTTTTTGGTAAGTTATTATTATAATTATCATTATTGTTGTTGTTGTTATTATTGTTATTATTATT
>JAJOOH010017706.1:0-38538 GCA_029582605.1 Solanum gracilifrons
AAAATATTTTTTAAAAACAAACTTAAATATTTTTTCTTTTTGAAGGGGGTTGGGGGCTGATGGGGGAAGGGTAGTGGGTGGGGAGTAAAAAAATAAAATATTGAAATTAGAAATATCTTTTAAAAATAATTTTTAATATTTTTTTGGGAGGGGGTGGGGGTAGGGGTGAGGGTCGGGTAAAAAAATTGAATTTAAAAACAAACTTTAAAATTATTATTTTTTGGGGAGGGGGGGTGGTTGGGGGCAGGTTTGAGGGTGAGGACAAAATAAATTGATTTTTTCGACAAAAAAATAATTGTAATTTGAAGTTGGAAGAGAGTTTTGGAAAATGTTTTCCATAAGTTTTGAAGGGAAGTCATTTTCCTTAAATTTGAGGAAAATGAGTTGATTTGGAAAACATTTTCCAAAACATTTAACCCAACCAAACATGAGAAAATTGGAAAACATTTTCCGGAAAATGTTTTCCTTCATACCAAACACACCCTTACTCCTAACTAATCATAACGATATATTCAGTATAATTTTATAAATTTATTTTACCGTTATCTTAGAAATAGGTAATCTATTTTCGATAACCCTTCAACTTAAACCAGAGAAAACTTACTCATATTTGATAATATTTTTACAACAAACAAAAAGTACATAACATGTGCCTTTTTTTTTATTGTATTTTATGACTCAAGTCGGAGTAATTAAAATAATAATTTGATGTAACCTAAAGTATTGCTATTAAGCATGTGTAATATTTTGCTTTTCTAGGCACAGTCACGAGATTCTTCACCGACGTTTTTTAATTAAATACATTTGACCATCAGTCCCCTCTGTCATTGAATATTAAAAATCAATGTGTGATTTTTAGTAAATTGATTTTAAAATTCTATCAAATAATTAGGATAAAATGATAAATTTGTTATATTAATATTATTTTCTTAACAGACGTGTCAAGTAAAAAATGGATAAATAATTAAGAACATAGGGAGTATCATTATTTTAAAAAAAAATCATAATTGAGTTTTCTTTTTCTAAAAGAAAAGCACATAGTCTCTATACATGACTAGTCTTATTCTAATTGAAAAAAGTTTGTCTATAAATAAAGGTTCATTAATTATAGGAGTGTTATATTAACATTTGTGTGCACCTCCATTTATTCTTAAGTGATTATTTCTCTCAATATTGTATATTCTTTCTTTTATTTAGTGAATTGCTCATTTCTATCAGTGAATATAGGTCATTCGATTAAACCATCTTAAATATTTGTGTCTTTTAATATGTTTCTCATTTATTTTCTTATTTATAGTACTTCCAAATTTGCTTTACTATCTTTCACATATTATCATTTACTTTTAGTCCTGACAATTTTTTCAAGATACATTCTGTCATATTAATTATTTTTTCCGAATCAAGCAAACTAGAGCATGTGAAGGAATTTGTATAAATATATAACACAAATCTTCACGTATATTCTATTACTTATCAAAGTTTTTTTTTTTTTTAATATATATATTTCACTTCAATTTATAACTTAATTATAGTAAATTAGTATAGTTTGATATAAATATACGATGCGAACAAGTCTCATAGCATGTACTTGAGTCTTTTACTTACGTTCGAGCCTAATTAATTTCAAGAAATTTTAATTTTGATTTTAAAAAAAAATTATATAACTATTTTTTCCAACCCTCATATTCAAAAGGACTCTTTTAGCCCTGTGTTGTTTAGACTCTTTAAAAATATAAATAGAACTTATGAGATCCTTAGTAATTTTTAAAGAATTCGATTAGAATTTGCAATAATTTTGAAGGGTTCGAGCAATTTAGTTCTACACTATTCTATTGATAGGCAGTGACAGGAGCCTGGTGCATTATGGGGGTAATGCTAAATGACCAGAAAATTTTATCAGAAATTTTAAAAAATTATAATATTTTTTTAAATTTTAAAATAGAGTGATATTTTTTTCATTTTTAATTAAAATGTATTAAAGTTAAAATGATAAAAAATATTTTTAAAAGTAAAATAACATAGGTAAAATATCATTCTGGCCAAAATGATTTTTGCCGGGGCAGTATCTTAACAGATTCCTCTGAGCCGCCCATTGTTAATTGATTGTTTCTTGTGGTTAGTGGTTAATGTTACTACTACTTTCGATACAAGGTGGAATTGGAAATCTGTGCGTGCTATTGGTTGGTCATCTTTTACACGTCAACAAATATTACAACCAAAATTGAAAAAGAAAACAATTTTTTTGCAGTATAAAGTGGAAGCCATTAATACAGAAGAGTTCATACGCAGAGTGATAAAGAGGCTGAGGGTTAGCAGAGAAACATGGAATCTGGAAAGAGGAGTACTCTGGCTCTGCTACCACTCTTCCTTTCTTTCCTGTTTTACTTTGATTTCTCAAAAAAGGTTTGTTCTTTATGCTTTTCTTTAATATACCACTGTTGTAATGCCAGTTTTTTTTTTTCTGTGCAGAAAATCCCTTTTTGTGGGATTTGATGTGGGGTTGGGGGTGGTGAGGATGATAAAAAGAAAATTTATTCGTTACCCTTTTTCAAGAATGAGGAAAAGATTAATCTTGCTTAACACTCATAAAGACACACACACTCACTGAAATCTAGACTGTGTTACAATGAGATATGTTGTTGTTGTTGATTATGTATATATTGTACATTTGTGTGATTTTGTATTTGGATGGTCTGTTTGTGGACAGAGTTTTTTTTCCAATAAGGGGCTTTTAGGTTTCATTTGAAGATTAGCTTAAGAAGTTTAACAAATTCGAGAAAGCCTCTTCATGAAGCACTTGTCAAAAAAATTTCTTCATGAAGTTCTTGCATGTGAAATGCTTAAGTACTGTAGATCTGGATATCCATTTTAGCATGTTATTTATATGATGAAGGGACTGATGGAAAAAGATTTGCCATAAGAACTAGGGAAGATCCCCTGAGATTTTACTGCTTAACATATAAGAAATTTTCTGAATAAACTAAAAAGTTGGTCAAATTTCAGCATGTCTACATGCAGTACATATAAGAGCCTTGAGGCAAGCTTATGTTTTTTAACCTTTGCTAATGATTTTTCATTTAGCTGTCTAGTTCTGATATCCTTTTTAGAGATAAAATATTGCAAAAAAGCCATCTACATGTGCTTTTTCCAGTTTTTATGCTTCATACTATGTTGTACTCAGGTACTATTTTTTTGTTCTATAACTTCTGAATGATCCTCAAGAAAGTTTATGGTTTTATACCTCAGCTTCCCTCAAGCGACTGCAGCCTTCTGCCTCATAATCACTATTGGATATCCAGCAAACGTATTGTGACTCCAAATGGAACAATTTCTGGTGCAGGTTTGTTGAACTGAAGTTTTAAATTTCTTTGATTGCGGGGAAATTATTAGCTACTTGTTCTCATTCCTGGTGACAACTTGTTTCTCCTGATGTGATGTAACCAGTTGAGATAAAGGAAGGAAGAATTATATCTGTTGTTGCTGAAGAGAATTGGCATGTAAATTCTTGGTTTACCACAGTGATCAATTATGGGGAGTCTGTGGTCATGCCTGGATTTATTGATGTGTAAGATAAAACTCTATCCTCGTGTTAGTTATGATTTCCTATGTTGTTTCTTAAATTTATGTCAAATCATGGAGAACTTTTAAGCAGATTTAGAAAATTGTTTAACGGCTATGCACTTAATAGCAGCAGATAGGAATTGCTGTGTGGAGAGAAAATTCAGACCTTTTAATCAGAAATTTGAGATATTATTTCACAAGAAAACAGGTTATCATAGCTCTTAACTATTAGAAATTCCTTACTGATTAAGGTGTCAAACCTGAATAAGAGTTAATTTTGATGTTCTCTTTACGTTAGGCATTTATAACTCTGGTTTAATTGATACAGTGTGTGCCACTTATATTGAAGCATAATTTGCATCACTGGAATGTAAGAGGGGAAGTATTATCATCTTGGAGGTGTTGATGTCTTTGGATTGTCTACACCATGGGTTTTGATCAAGTGTGATGTCTATATACGAATTTGGATTCATTTAATTCCTTAGTATGGAGTTTTGCATTTGTTTTAAAAACATTTAACTTCACTGTGAGAGTAGGATACTTATTTAACTGATGGAACCTTGAAAGGCTTTCAGATGTTGAACTAGGTTATTTAACTGACGGAACTAGGTTTAAAAGTTTGCAGTTATTAGACGATCACCCTTTTGGTTTTATGGTTCAAGGATGTTGCTTTGTGTCAGCAACCAACCACTCATACTGTCATACATACAATTGCACTTGCACGAGTACCTGAAAACTTAAGGCCATTTCCAGTTACCCTGCCTTATATCCAGAATACCTGCTCTAGTTCTCTGAAGTATTTTCTCTGTCATAGACTTCCTAGCTCCAACACTAATCCATAAAATAAATCACAATTCTTCCAGGATGTATGCTATTTCTTTATGAGACTTCATCTCACAAATAGTTGATGATTGAGACTCCAACTAGACCCCAACTAGTATGTTAGAAGTTCAAGTTGTGTGGAGGATTTAGCGTAAATACTATTAATCCTCCCAGCGAGTGTGGGAGTAAAAAATAAAGTAGAATCTTTAGCAGAGTAGTGATGGGAGCCTAAAATCATATACCTGGCTTGTGTTAGTTCTGGCTCGATTTGGAAGACTTGAGCTTAGTTTGTGCTTCCTTGCCAATATCAAAACTAGATGATAAGGTTTAACTCATAAAGCCTTGTTTCTAATTATTATTTTGTCCATTCTAGGCATGCTCATCTTGATGATCCTGGAAGATCAGAATGGGAAGGGTTTCCTTCAGGAACAAAAGCAGCTGCTGCAGGTACGTGGATTCAAATTCAAGCTCGTCACATGTAACTTAAAAACTATTTGAGATGGGTAGCTATGAATGTGGATAATTATGACACTAATATGAGTTTGTTCTTTTAAACTTTTTTCTTAAATATTTGAAATTTAAAGTTGTAGACTGCCTTATTTTACTGGATTCAACATTCAGTGTTCATATGTGTGGGATACACAGAACCTAATATCGTGTTTCATATTACTATGTTCTTTCCAGGTGGAGTAACCACATTAGTTGACATGCCTCTTAATAGTGCTCCATCAACAGTTTCTGAAGAAACTTTAAAACTTAAGGTAAGCATGTCATATAGATTTTTGATATATTTTGCAGACCATTTTGACAGAGTAAATAATTCTAACTTATCAAAGCTATTGTTTCTCGTGTGATTATTAGTGCATGTGTTTTTGTTGAGGTCAGCTGGTTGTCTAATATGGTGCTTCTGTAAGGATTTTATGGCATTCAAACTAATGAACATATAAAAATGCTAACAGAAGCTCCTAGATTCATATAGGTGTAGTCATATTGAACAACATATAATCAGGGTTACTGTTCTTTTGGCAGGTCCAGGCTGCAGAAGGGAGGGTCTACGTGGATGTTGGTATGACTGTGAAGCTTTATTGTTGATTGATTGATGTTGTAGTAAGACGTTACTTACTTCTTGTATTAACAGGTTTCTGGGGAGGTTTGGTTCCAGAAAATGCAGAAAATGCAAGTTCTCTGGAAAGACTTTTAAATGCAGGGGTTCTGGGATTGAAGGTATACTGGCAAACATACATGCACTAGACCTCAGATTGAGCATTCTGTTCCTTTTCAGTTTTTGATATCATAGCTGTCTGGAAGTCAAGCAAAGATTGATGACATATCCAATATACTAAATACAAAACATTTTTGGATAAGTTAATTAATTTCGTAACTATTACCTTACGAAGAGACAATGTATCTTTAATGTTTGAGTGATAATTTGGGCATTCTTTGTAGCACTCTACTATGTGACTTCAATTGGTTTGTCACATTTATAATTGAACATGTTTTCCTTTTTGCAGTCTTTTATGGTGCCATCAGGCATCAATGACTTTCCCATGACAACTGCATCCCACATAAAGGTACATAATCTTTCTTCCTTCTTTTTTTTTTTTTTCAAAATATGTTTTCTTCTATTTATTTTTGTCAATCATTCTGCAGTAAATATGTAGGTATGTCTTTGCAGATGGTCATTAAAACAAACTTTATTAGACTCTCTACTGTGCTTATGTTTCAATGCTTAACTACGCAGGAAGCACTCCCAACTCTGGCTCGATACAAAAGACCCCTACTTGTTCATGCTGAAGTGCTACTAGATCTTGATGGAAAAGTGGAGCTGGAGGATGGGGTCGAGAATGTTAGATCATACTCTACATATCTCAAGACCAGGCCTGCTTCAATGTAAATATATTACCTTTTATCATATGGTCGAATGTAGAGTAGATTTGTGTTGAGGTAACATGTCATTCTTCTTGTGTTTCCTGTTGTGTCACACTCTTAACATGTCTGTATGTATTTCCAAGAGGTGTTACAAACATTTCTTTCTTTACTATCAGCTGGTGCATGTTTTAACGTTTTTAATTTTGTCAAAACGTTCCTCTCTCACTATGATTTCTCTTTCTTATCCCTCTCTCTTTCTCTCTTACAATCCTCTATTTTCTACTGTTTTTCACATCGTATTACCTTTTGAAATTTTTGTTCTTTAACAGGGAAGAGGCTGCTATCAATCAGCTCATAACACTGTCAAAGGACACGAGGGCTGGTGGTTCTGCTGAAGGAGCTCATCTCCATATTGTTCATCTATCTGATGCTAGAACTTCACTAAACCTCATTAAGGTAACAAAGCATTTCTCTCACATTCTGGGTTCTTTTATTTGTTCATTTGTATTCTATCCATTTGTTGCCTTTGTACCCCTTATACCCTTTGTGGTGGACTATTTTTGTTAAGAGCAGGGAAGTCACCATTGTCAAGAAATTCTGTTACTCTTCGTCACTATAGTAAATGATGTAAGGGCTGACCATCACATGTTTATATCACAATATGGTCACTTTCATGAATGATGAGTAAACAGTAATATTGATTCAGCTGAGAGTAGCATAGATATTAAAATAATTGTTTCTAGTTTTACACCTAAAATTGCTGTGGAATATCTTACATTATTATTCTGAAAATATCTTCTTCCTTTTTAATCATAGGAAGCCAAACAAAGGGGTGATAGCATCACCGTTGAAACTTGCCCCCATTATCTCGCTTTTGCAGCTGAAGATATTCCTGATGGAGATACTCGGTTTAAGTGTGCTCCACCCATCCGTGATGCAGCCAATAAAGAAAAACTATGGGATGCGTTACTGGTATAGTCAACTTCCAAACTCCGTTACTGCTATAATAACATCTCATATTTCTTCTTTCAAAGAATTTACTTTATTTTATTTGTGTGCATTTCAGGATGGAGATATTGACATGTTAAGTTCTGACCACTCGCCTTCTGTGCCAGAAATGAAACTCTTAGATGAGGGTGACTTCTTGAAAGCATGGGGTGGCATATCTTCTTTACAGGTCTTTACTTTTACTAGTTACATGTGATTACTATGTGGGCTCAGAAATAATGCAGATATAAGCCATTTGGAGATAATAGGATTATCTTGAAACTCATATATAATGGAAAAGCTTACATGCATATAGATGGATGGGACTACGCAAACTATGTCTTCAATGTATCAGTCAAACATTTTCGTAAAAATCATGGTTGAAGCGAGATTTTTATTCTGAAACTTCTACTCTTTTAATCTTCCAAAAATTCCTATTAGAACTACTATACCATTATAGTTACACTTTGTTTCTGAGGATTAGAGAGGTCATATAGGTCCTTTTTGTGTATCTAGAGTATAAAGATAACCTTTTAACCCCTGAATATGAGAATACATATTTATCTACATAAACTTTCTTAGCCCTATCAGCGACTTTCCTGTTATACTTGTAAATTGACCTACAGTAGATAGTTGATAGTGTGTCATGCACCACTGTTGCAGCTCTGCTACTATTCCTAGGCATGTCAATATTGGTGTGGTTTCTCAGACAGACTTAAAGAATGAATTACAATTAACACAATGCTTGGCATAATTGTCAAAACATACTCATCATAATCTGTTTGAAATACTATAAGGTGTTGTTACTTTTATGCAGTTTGTTCTACCCGCGACATGGACACATGGGCGTAAGTATGGAATAACATTTGAGCAGTTGGCTTCTTGGTGGAGTGAGAAGCCTGCCAAACTTGCTGGTCTAACGACTAAGGTATCATGTTGAAGTATTTCAACATTACATCTACTGTTCGGCATTAAATGTCATTTTGCTTTAATTTTTGAAAAATATTGATGTCAGATAAGGCTACTTTAATTTGTTCCATTTTATGATCCATACAAAGTTTTGGAACTGCTGCAGTTTTAGTTGCTGTAAAGTTTTATGATACTTTCATATCTTGGTTGCTCGTATTTGATTATAGTTCTTGTGCAGGGGGGAATTGCTGTAGGTAACCAAGCAGATATAGTTGTCTGGGAGCCAGACATGGAGTTCGACCTGGATAATGACTACCCTGTACATATTAAGCACCCTGTAAGTAAACTTGCCTGTTATTTGCATGAAAACTAGTAACTGTTATAGTAGTTTCTTATACCTGATTTGTGTGTGCAGAGATTTTGATTTTTTCTTTAAAAAGAATAACTACTAGGAAACATGTTTTAAGGTTCAAAAAGATGAAGTTGTAATTTAGACAGAAGTAAATCACCTACAATTTGAAATTCAGCTGTCAGATTATTCGCATGCTGCAGTTCTTACATTCCTTGCTTCTGGTTTTTGATTCTCAAATGTGTTTATTGTTGTTCTTTTTCCTTTCTTTGTATTGGCAGAGTATTTCTGCTTACATGGGATCAAGACTCTCTGGGAAAGTTTTGGCAACCTTTGTGCGCGGAAATCTGGTATACAAGGAGGGAAATCATGCTTCTCAAGCATGTGCTCTCCCAATTCTTCATAGATAGTTAGTGCTACGAGCCTATTGGTAAATCTACCGCTCACCATATCATCCAAATTCATTCCCTTATGCAATGTCGATATTCCATTTCAAACTGCAGTCTTACTGTTCCATGTTTTGCATAGGTTGTCCCTTTGACATTCTTGGAGACGACCAGATGGCATGACATGTAGATGGAATTGATTACTTCGTCATTCAGATCAAAGCCAAACTTTGCATGGATCTAAGTTGTTCATCATCTTCACTCTTGTTTTAGGCGTGCAACAGGGCTGGAGTGTATATACTCTGTTGCAGGCCCTTAGTTGATAGTCATTGGATATTTAACTCTGTAGAAAATAAATATTTCAATTGAAGCTGAAAGCTCTTGTTGTTGATGAAGTACACATTAAGAATTAAATTCATCTTCATAATTTACAAATGCCATGAGCAACTAATATCTACTTAATTTCGTCTTTATCAGAACTACAAAACCACCAAAACACACAAGCTGAGACTCCTGTATCTTTGTTTTCTATGCAATCTTTTCTTATACACACTCATAGTACAAATTAAGATTTAAAAAGAATATTGTGGGAGGCCAGGACTCAAATTTTATGTAAAAAACATGAGTAGTTATTTCTTTCTTGGACAAAGTTATCTTCTTCATGTGCTAGTGTGAGTAGATTACATGCCCAAACTGATCCGAACACCACTTTTTTGTTAGATTCTAATCGCTTCATATTTTAAAGTCAGCAAATTGCGATATCAAGTTAATGTAGTTTGACTTGAATAACTTGGTTTTTTAATGAGACGCATTACACAGTATAAAACATTAATAATTGATTTTACGGCTCAACCATAACCAAAAAGTTCGAGAATGTTGATGACATAATGGACAGCTTACTGTATTGCCGTGTAACCCACCCTTCCCTCCATTTTAGAGTAACTGGATAACGCACCCAAAGTTCAACAAAAATTCAAACTTTATCTTCAATGAATCTCTTCAACTGCAAATGCAAATTCAATAATTTCTTAACCATTCATCTTCCTCCGCCTCACAGCTCGCTCTGTAACCGTCGTACAACTAGGTTCTCCGTCCGCTTCTCATCCGAGTCAACTCACAGAGTCCAGCTTGCCGAGTCACTGCAATCCGAAACCCTGAAGCTTCTAGAATGGCCCGCAGTGTGTCAACAGCTCTCCTCCTTCACTTCCACATCCATGGGATACGCCGCAGCACAATCTGCTCGGATTCCGGTGGGTAGAACTCCTGATGAGAGCAGTAGACTCCTCTCTCAGACCTCGGCCGCCGTGGCTGTTCCTCGGCCGTTGGATTTTACTGGAATTGAAGATATTTCCCCTATTGTTGATGCTTCCGTTGCAGGCGGTATACTCTCTATTCGTGAACTTTGCTCTGTGAAACGGACCTTGGAAGCGGCGAGATTTTTGCTCCAACAGTTGGAGGAGATTGATTTTTCTGAAAGGTATATTGCTGTATTTAATACCCTACTTAAAGCATTGCATTATTTTGTTGTTCTACGTTGTAGTTACTTGGTGTTGGATTGTTATGGTATAAAGAACCTCTGATTGTAGATGATAGGGTGATCCCATGAGATTCAAGCAAATTGCAATTTAAAATCTGGGGTCAGCTAGTCCATAGGCTAATGATTCGAAAGCAAAACTTGTCTCTACAGCCACGCTTTAGCATGCTAATTTATCTGTAAGAACGTTTTTTGCTTAGCTCAAAAGCCTTAAGATAACAGTTAGTAACATTTTTTTTTCTACTGATTGCAAAATCGTGGTAGAATTGACTATAGTTCTGGATTTTGGTCAAAAGAACTGCCGAATAGCTGAAGTTTCTATCCAAAAATGTATCAAAGAGGTTGGTGGCTAGCTGTCTATCTGGGAAGTAACTTAATGAAAAAGTAAGAGGTGAAATATAGTTCATCTGATGAGTATCGGAGTGAGCACTCTTCCAATATATTTGTAGGAAGTGGTAAATATGGTCTTATGTATATCCCTTCTCATTCCTTTCTTGAATTTACACAATGCTGTGGTGCTTTTTGAAAGATTATTAAGATTGCAGACTCTAAAGATGAATTCACCTTGAGTGTGATTTCCCTTTATTTGCTGTTCCTCTGAGAATGCCTTCCTACTCCCAATTGCAGTTAACTCAAAATGGCGAAGCATGTCTCATGTGGTAGTGATGGATTCTCATGAAGTGCCATTTAAATAGTATTGAGCAGTTTCATTAGAATGTCTAATTATCTTCAAACAGGTACTCTCCTCTGAAGGAAATTCTTCACAGTTGTGATTTTCTTGTGGAATTGGAGCAAAAAATAGAATTCTGTATTGATTGCAGCTTTTCAGTAATCCTTGATAGAGCTAGTGAAGATTTGGAAATTATAAGATCTGAGAGAAAGAGGAACATGGATAATCTAGAATCATTGTTGAAGCAATTATCAACTCAAGTTTTTCAAGGTGGAGGATTTGACAGGCCTTTAGTGACCAAGCGCCGTTCAAGATTGTGTGTTGCTGTCAGAGCTTCGCATAGATCTTTGCTTCCTAATTCCGTAATCCTAGATACAAGCAGTAGTGGATCTACATACTTCATGGAACCTAAAGAGGCAGTTGAGCTAAACAACATGGAAGTTAAACTTTCTAGTTCTGAGAGGGTTGAGGAGCAAACAGTTTTGAGTTTGCTTACATCTGAAATAGCAGAATCTAATATGAAAATAAAGCACTTGTTAGATAAAATATTGGAAATCGATCTTGCATTTGCAAGGGCTGCTCATGCTCAGTGGATGGGTGCTGCCTGTCCAGCTTTAAGTCCAAGAAATTGTAACATATCCCAATCTGAACATTTATCTATAAATGTAGAAGGGATACAACATCCTTTGCTTCTTGAATCCTCCTTGAGAAACTTGTCGACTGATGTGTCCCCAAGATCACCTGATTTGGATCAAGGAAATGGTGTCATGAATTTTGAAACAAAATCTCATGCACATTTCCCTGTGCCCATTGATATTAAAATTGGTCATGGAACAAAGGTGGTTGTCATCTCGGGCCCTAATACTGGAGGCAAAACGGCTTCAATGAAGACTCTAGGACTGGCTTCTATGATGTTGAAGGCTGGCATGTATTTGCCTGCCCAAAATAAGCCACGGCTTCCATGGTTTGATCTTATTCTGGCAGACATTGGAGACCAACAGGTACTTGGTTTTGTTATACTCCCTTCTGTCCCCATCATCCGTCTCAGATGTGTATCTTTTTTCAATCTAAACCAGTGGAAGTTTCCTGTGCTTCCTCATTTTCTTTTTTTTTATTCGCACCATCTTTCTTAAAAATTGAAATTTTATATTTTGCCTGCTGAAGTCTCTGGAGCAAAGTCTATCAACCTTTAGTGGGCACATTTCACGGCTCCGTGAGATTCTGGAAGTTGCTTCTAGAGAATCTCTAGTTCTTATTGATGAAATTGGAAGTGGGACCGATCCTTCAGAAGGTGTAGCACTTTCAGAAAGCGTACTGCAATATCTCAAGGACAGGGTTAATTTAGCTGTTGTAACTACCCACTATGCAGATTTAACTCGCTTAAAAGAAAAAGACAATCGGTTTGAAACAGCAGCAACAGAGTTTTCCTTGGAGACTCTACAGCCTACCTATCGGATTCTCTGGGGAAGCATGGGTGAATCAAATGCCTTGAATATTGCAAAATCAATGGGCTTTGATGAAAGAATAATTGAGCGAGCAGTATTATGGGTGAACAAATTGAGACCAGACAAGCAGCAGGAGCAGAAGGGTTTACTTTATCGGTCACTAATTGAAGAAAGAGATAGACTAGAATCTCAAGCAATGGACGCTACTTCTCTTCATTCAGATATTATGAATATTTATAATGAGGTATCTTTCTGGTACTTTTCTTGGGGATTTAGTTCATTATCCCATTCATATATCCGCGGTACAAATGAGAGAAAGAAGGTCCTTATTTCTTTGCTATTGTAGAATGTATATAGTTGAAACTTGTGGCTGATATGACAATTCAAAAAGTTATTAACTCCAGGAGGTTTCTTGATCTTTTATCCAAGTTGTGTCCTAAAGGCCACCGTATCTTAATTTGTGTCTGTGCATCTTTTCGCGATGATCCTCCGAATGAAAATTGTCGTCATTATCCACAGCAGAGTCAAGATGAAGTTGCATACTGTCATTCAGTTTCCTCAGTTCTGCCATGTATTGCTCTCTTTTTCTATCCATTCTCTTTGCTTGGACCCAGCTATGAGAATTCTTTTCAACTGTTTTCGTTTTTTAACTTCTGAACTGTCATTGATTCAGTTTCTAGATGTGCTCTTAGATCTGTGTTATTGCGGATTCTATTTGGTTGTTGCCTGTTGGGGTATTACCATATTAGTAAACTCTAATCGACATAGTTTATAACTTCAGAGTAATATTTCTGGTTTAACTCACTTGAAATATCATTAGATTTTCTTTGGGGAGATGCTGTCGAACGACCTCAGAAATATTGTTAACCGTTATTTGGATTTCCAATAATCTTCACTATTTTCATTTTTCTTTTTTCACGCAATGAAGATCAACAATGAAACACAAGATCTTGATGGACGTGAAGCTGCCCTTATAGCAAAGGAAACACATGAAATCCAACAGGAAGTGAGAACTGTGAAAAATGAGATCCAAACTATAGTACAGCGGTTTGAGAGCCAACTCGGAAATGTAAGTGCTGACGAGATTAATACACTTGTAAAAAAAGCGGAAGCTGCTATTGCATCGATAGTTGAAGCTCATCAACCTAGTAAAGATTCTCTTGTCAGAGAAATAGGCCAGAGCCTTTACACACCACAAGTTGGAGAACAAGTATATGTGAAGGCATTTGGAAATAAGTTGGCCACTGTGGTTGAGGAACCTGGGAACGATGACACTATCCTTGTTCAATATGGAAAAATTAGAGTCCGCGTGGGCAGGAGCAGTATAAGACCCATTCCCCCTGATGCTTCTTCCAGTGCAGCTAACTTGAAAACCCAGGTTTGCAGACTCTTGAGTTCTTTCTTCTCTCTCCCTCTCTCTCTCTCTCTCTCTTGCTTGAAGTAAAATACACATACATATAATAGACACACACACACACACACATGGGAACATAGGCACCTATGTGAGTGAGACCATGGTGATTGAAGGTGTTAAATGGAACGAGGTAGACCTAAGAAGGCTGTTTCCAAAGACCCACAATCTCTTGAAATCCATGAAAACATGTTGTGAAAATTAGGGTACAATGGAAGAATACTCCCAATTGCTTGAGATTTAGGTTAGTCATGTTCGTATGTCAGCTCCAGTAGTAAGAGTCTCTTAGTCTTATAGAGATTTGTACACCAGAAGAAAATGTAGCTACCTTCTAATGCTGGAAAACTTATTTTTTTCTATATAAGATTGAGACAGATTGAAATAGAGTGACACACATTGTTTTCAATCTTATGCATGTGAGGCTAGTTTTTAAGTGTATGTAATTCATTGCTGAGCTTGGAACTTATAGGCCTAGCTTAGATAAATGAATGGAGTTGCATGCTTCAGTAAATATGAGTATCTTGAGATTTTTCGTGTGGGCTGGGTTGCGTTTCACATGTATCTGATCTGCTAATGCTTAACTCTCACTTTCTTTAAAAACATGGGGAATGAAAAAGAGTTAATCATGATCAATGATGTAGGTTCAGCGGATCAGGAGTCTCAGGGACCTTGGAAGTCTTTCCGAAGCAACCAAAAATCAGCAAGATTCTTATGGCCCTGTGCTGCAGACATCTAAAAACACAGTAGATTTGCGTGGCCTGAGAGTGGAGGATGCTTCTCACCAGCTCAACATAGCCATTGATTCAAGAGCGCCTAATTCTGTTATTTTTGTTATTCATGGGATGGGCTCTGGAGTCGTAAAAGAATCTGCACTTAAATTACTAAGAGATCATCCTCGTGTTGTTAAGTTTGAACAGGAAAGTCCTACGAACTATGGCTGTACAGTTGCTTATATCAAATGAAAACAGTTGAACCAAAGTAAAAAAGTAATATACACAAATTTTCTTAGAGTTCATCATCCTCATGAGTTTATTTGCTCCATTTTTTTGTTAGCAGATTTACTCGACCCATGTTTCTGGACTGCACAAGTTGTTTCAATCACCACATGACATAAAAAAAAAAAGTAATAGTCTGATACACAAAGCATCTCGTGTTTATGTGGGTCCGAAAAGATTTTCTACTAATGGTTTTGTGGGTTCTGTTGTGGCCCACAGATTTATTAGCTTTTTTCCCCAAGTAATGTCTCAATCGTTAATTACATTATCTTCCTATCTCTTCCCTATTAGATAAACTACAAGAAAGTAACAATGCATGAAAGATGCCTTCTCACGTCCACCTCCACAGAAGGAAAAAATAGCTCAAAATTATGATCAGAAATGAAAGTTTGAAAAAGACCCAAAGCATTATTAGTATAGCGTCTCATCTAAGACTTGTTCATTTGCATAGACAAATCATATTGAGTTTTATTGGAGGAGTTATCCACAAGAGTCTAATTTTGCCTGCTTCTCGAAGTGCGTAAAGTCATTATACACTGCTTGTTTCAGCTTTTAGTATTTAGACAAAACTTTCTTGGCTTCTTTCTTCTCTCCAATATATTCCTAATTAAAAACTATTACTCCTATGTTATATTTTCTTGAGTTTCAAAACCATGTTCCAAGAAAGAGATATATTTATGGAAAAATCTTTTGGCCAGAATGATGTTTTATTTATGTTATTTTATATTTTAAAATACTTTTATCCTTTTAACTTTAATATCTTTTAATTAAAAATAAAAAAAATATTAATTTATTTTAAAATAAAAAAAATATTATAATTTTTTTATTTTCTGATCATTTAGCACTTCCTTATATTTATTTAAACAAAATTTTCATAACATAAAACATCAAAGTACTAATAATTGCCATCTGAACAATGGAGAGATGTGACAGATGTACTATCATCATTATTGATGCCACGTCAGTACTTTATTTTCGGTTACAACAGTCATTTGGATAAGCATGTCAGCTGCGTATTGTCTTTATTGCCCTAGTTTGATTTGATATAAAATTTTTGATATTTTATTTTTTTGAAATTTGTGATTTATATAAATAGCCATAATATTGTTCTTGCTGCTGGGTATTTTATGGTTCTTGAAAAAAGTTTCTAGCTTTTATTTGAATAAAACATGTTAGCTGTGTTTGAGCAATCCATTGGGAAGCCACCTTCAGAGCTGAGCCTTGCTCAGACAGGTACACAGAAAAAGGAGGCTAAAACAAAGGAAGAGATTGCAGAAAGTTTCAAATCATGGAAGCCAGACTCAACTTTTTACCACCTTTCCAATGGGAATTTCATGGCTTTTTCCCATGAAAATGAAAACCCTTTACATCCAAGGTATTAAAGTTTATAAGTGAAACTAATTTGTTTCTTTTATAATGATAATGTCTTAAATCAGTTTTTTCTTGTTTGTGCTTAAATTCGTATTGTTGTACATTGATGATGAGTATACTAAAAGGGGGAACTTTTGTTATATTTCAAGATTAGATCAATAAACAAGGTGACTAGCTAAAGGAGCTTGTTTTGTTTTGTTTAACATATATAGGTCTATTGTGGTGATGGATGATATTTTCTGCATCTTTTCTGGTGGTTTAGACAACACTTTTGATTTGAGGAAACATTATGGTCTTTCAAGACAAGCTACAGAAGCTATGATAATGGTTGAGGCTTACAAAGTTTTAAGGGATCGGGCGCCATACCCTCCTGATCAAGTCATCAAAGAACTTGAAGGCAAATTTGCTTTCATCCTCTTTGACTCTAAAGCTTCCACTCTTTTTCTTGCTAGGGTGAGTAATAAGGTTACTTATAAGACAATTATAGGAGAACCTTTATGATACTAACGTACTATCACATGTTAAACTATATTGATAGTGGAAAAGAATCTTTATGTTATGATCAGTATATATACATAACATAACTCCTTTGTCAGAATAAAGTTGATGTATCTCTAAACAATGTATAGGATCGCGATGGAAGTGTGTCATTACACTGGGGAACTGGTACAGATGGATCATTAGTATGTTCTGATGATTCAGAGTTCATTCAAGCTTCTTGTGGGAAATTGTATACCCCATTTCCTCCAGGTTTCTTAATCAAATCCTCTTAAGTTTAATTTGATGTTTTTGGATATCAAGTGGAACTTAATGTGTTAAAGCTGATTGTACAGGGTGTATCTTCATAAGTGACACAGGGCTAATAAGCTTTGATCATCCAATGCACAAAGTAAAAGGAATTGCACGCGAAGATGATGAAGGAAATGTCAATGCTGTGATTTTCCAGGTGGACTTGTATACCAAACTCCACAGCATTCCGCGCAGGGGAAGTGCTGCGAATTGGGCTGGTGCTACTACGGTTGAATGAGACGGAAGATTTGAAACTTTGACGATCTTCCCAAGTTGAGTCATGAATGTAATAATGTTAAATCACAAATGGTATGCTACTTTATGGCCATCTTATGAAATAATCTGAAATCATATGTTGCGGCAATAATTTTTCCATCATCAATCGACTGTTTCTCACTAAACATGTGTTCAGTTACCTAATAAGCTTATGGCTCCATTCATGATTTTCGAAACAAACAGTGTGCTTAGGTTTCTCCTTCTGTTATTGTTGATAGAATCAGTGAAGTAAAACATGATGAGAATCACATAATATTACTAAGGCTCATAGGTCTAGTTGGCTGGAGCCAATGAGTACAGTGGATTGCGTCTATGTGGAGGAGAAAATAACAAAGTGTTGTCTTACATTTGTTTTGGTTTTTGGAGGTTGCATTAAGCAACTATAACAAGGATGTTCTCTTTTTTCAGTATAAGAACCCACCATGGCCAATATTAGCCTATCTTACCTGGGGATTGGTAGAAAACCTGAGCTTGATGAACAGAAGCCATTTTTAGATCTCTTTCGCACAACAATAGCATGATTTGGTGGATTCCTTTGGATACAGGCAAATTATTTTGCTTGCTTATTCATTTCTCAATCGACATAGAGATTCTTTTAGTGTGATCAAATCAATTCAACTAAAACAAGTTTTATTAAGTTCCTTGTAAATAGTTAGCTTCTTAGACAGTGTATACTGTTTTTTGGCTGAAGGTACATAACATTATTACATATAAAGTTTCTTTTTCTTGGATTCAGGATTGGGGTGTGGGTGGGTCGGGGATATCGTTTGTGATTTCCTCTTCTTTCTGCTCTGACTGATGACCATGTTGGTTCTCATGTTTGTCGTGCTGCTCTGACTGATGACCATGTTGGTTCTCATGTTTGTTATGCATTGGAGAAACAAAGCGTAGAAGAAATTCACCACATTCTTCAGTGTCACACATATCTGGGCTACATCTGTAAGGTTCACTGGAATGTGATAATCCTGAGATATGGAATTCAGTGATTCCTCCACTAGGACTGTTGCCTGGACATACATAACCACAGCCCTCAATACTCCAACCAGGGTCCTCATTAGCATACTGATCAGAGGTATCAGTACCACGACCAAATCCTAAACGTCTAGCTCCTCCTACTTGGAGGCCTACATCTCCACCGTGTCCTCCATAGTGTAGACGTTCATGTTTGTTCTCGTGTTTGTCCTGCATTGTAGAAACAAAGTTTAGAAGAAGTTCATGGTTAAAATCTCTGTCTCCGCGCATGTTTGGCCCTGGCCTGCATCTGTATGGTTTGGTGAAGTGTGATAATCCTGAGATTTTGAATTCAGTGATTTCTCCTCTAGGATTATTAGCAAGACACACATAACCACAATCAGGGGAATAGACTGGGAAATCAAAGCCAGGTATATAGATAGGGGAACCATAACCAGGGTCATTGTAGCCAGGGACACCTCCACCAATGCCAATGCCAAATCCATCCCCACCCCCACCCCCACCAACGCCAACGCCAACACCAACACCAAATCCACCTCCGCCACCACCAATGCCAAATCCACCACGAACAATGCCTAATCCGTCATCACTGCCTCCTCCTCCAAAGCCTTGGACGTTGATATTACTCAGAGTGTGAGCTTTGTGGTTGTGATGATGATCAACTTCCATAGGCTTTGTGTGAACATCAATAGGCTGGGCAGAGCATATTGCTATGCTTAGCAAAACCATAAAAGAAATGAGAAAACATGTTGGAGCTGCCATTTTAGCTAAGTTTATTTAAGAAAAAACTTTGATTTGATTATTGATGATGCTATACTATTACAACACAATGGTATATATAGGCCACAAGTTCCTAACACAATTGGAGCATTTCCAGAATAAAGGCAAATCTAAGGCAACATTTGAGGTTGCATGTATTAATTTGTTGGAAACATGAACTTGGTGTGAGGAAAACAAAAAACAAAATTTTGTCTTCTCACCTCAGTTACAGTTTTTGGGAATTACATTATCTGGAACTTTTGTTATACTTAAAAAAAGAAGAAGAATGAAATCTATTACTATGGAGATCAAGAAATGGAAAGGGAAAAAGAATAATAAAAATTGATCCTACACATATTGCACCAATATAAGATTTTTAAGTCTTGTGTCAATGTATGGAATGTCCACATATCACTTGGCTTACCCAGCCTGAATTCTGATTAGTCGAGTCAATGGAATGCTCATATCGAATGGTTAAACAATTTTTTTTTACCTTATGTAGTACATAGTCTAGTTAAAGTTCATTGTATCTGAACTACTTAGACCATTTGGTTATTGAGATGGGATAGACAAAAACATCTCATGTATCGGAATGTTCAATATAATATACTATTTCACTTTTTATAAAGAATAACTAATCTCATAATTTTAGTACACGACAATTTCGTAGCCTAAATGTGAAATAAAGTACTAAAAAGAAAAAGAAAAAAAGGAAAAATGATAAGATAATTCTAGAGAATCTAATCATTTCAAAAGAAATGAAGCTACAAACATCAATACATATGACTTCCACATTCAAGATATTAAACATAGAGTTCATATATATTCGACATAGTATGTTTTAAGGGACTGAAAAAATCAGTTAAATTATTCTAAGTTATAAAAAATGATATGTTTTGAAGAAACTTTTAATAGTGAGTTCTTTCTTAAGTTGATCATACACAACGTAAATTTAAATTACTTAAATAAGTGATTTCAAATAACATATGATTGGAAAAAGAATATGCTAAGCCACGAGTTCACAATTAGACAAGTGCTCCTCCAATTTTTATTTTTTTTAAAACTAAATAGAGAAGCCAACTAGGTGAGTTCACAAGATGATTATCTATTTTCATTACTAGCTAGATGAGCTACCTTAATTATTATTAGTGAAATTTTACTTTAATAAATTCCAACAATATATGTTTTTTCTATTTTACAGGAAGGCAAAAAAAAATCAAGTATTTTATATTTTTATTTGTAGCATTAAAACTGTAACGCCGTTCAGTGAATTGAATCTTAGATTTTTTTTATAGAATCTGTTATTTAGTGCATCTTAGAAAATTAATTCTCGAATACCTTTCTTAAGATCATGGACATGATTTCAAATTATTATACTAAATTAATAATTTGAAATTATGATGTGAAATTAAAATTTGAAAATATATTGATTTAAAATTACAATTTTGTTAGACATTTAAATTTTAAATTATATTTTTTCCTCATAAATATAAAAGTCCTATAATTTGTGAAATTATCAAAATTTTCTCAATTCTTATACAACTTTATCAAATGAGCAAAATCATATTTTATAAATAAATATCAATATATCTTAAGGCATCGCATTAATGTTTTTTTTTATATATATATATATATATATTAATTTGATAAATAAATACTTGCACTTACTTGTTACTACAAACTTATATTATACATATATTTTTACAAAGATCAACTAGTCAACAATAATAGTAACTAATTATTCTTTAATATAATCCTTTATATTGATATAAAGTTCAAATAATCTCGTCATGTTGAACATTAATCTGTTTTACAAAATTTAAAATGATGAACTTTATATTATTTAAATATAAAAAACTTATGAGTCAACTTTTAAATTTTAAATAAAATCACAATTTAAAATTCGAAGAATTTAAGATTTAAAATGATGATTTTAGAATTTCAAGGACACAAATTATAGTTTAAAATTGCTATCTCAAATCCTATGAACAAAGTGTAATAATATATTAAAAGTTCAAAATTAGGTTATATTATTCACTTTATGTTTTTTTTTGTTTAAACATAGGAAAGAAAAGGGAAAAAGAACTAGGCTTTTATAAAACAGCACAAAAGAGAAGAAATTTCGTTTTCTTGGAGGCATTGTTCTTTGAGGGTATTTACTTCACTTCTCATAGAAAAATAGAGAATCTGAAAGAATCGAGAATGGGCGGAGGAGGATCAGTGAAGGAAGTTCAATCAAAGGCGGAGCTTGATAAGATTGTCGCCGATGGATCACCGGCGATTTTGCACTTTTGGGCATCATGGTGTGAAGCTTCTAAGCACATGGACCAAGTCTTTTCTCATCTTTCTACTGATTTCCCACATGCCCATTTTCTAAGAGTAAGCAAATCTTCATAAACATGTGGATATATGAAAGAGAAACCCAAAAAGATTGTATCTTTTTTAATTTATTGATTGATTTCTGGTTATATTTTTGGATAATATATGACTGCCGCTGTTTTATTTCATACTGAAATGGGAGCGAAATATATGACTGCCGCTGTTTTATTTCATACTGAAATGGGAGCGAAAGCAATATAGCTTGTGGAATTTTTGAATGATCTATGCAATATATTGATGGGTTATTGATTGATTTTCTGTTTGATAAGTTCTTGTTGGGGGTTGTTTAAATTTTGTTTTTCTTTAACTATGGTGTGAAGGGTTAAGGGTTTCTGTACACTTTTGATGTGAAACTTTATAGGAGATGGACCAAGTTTATATCTTTTTTATTTATTGGTTGAGTTCTGATAATTTTATTGAATGGATTTTGATGTGGCTTATGAAATTTTGAATGAACTGTTGGATTGTTGCTTTCTTGTTTGATATGCTCTTTTTGCTTGGAGGAGATTCTCTGGGTTTGTTTTGGATTATTGTGCTTTGAGGGTTTAGGGTTTTGTTGCTCATTTTTTAGTAAACTGAAGATTCTACACTTGGGGCCTCATAATGTGAAAGTTCCAAGTTCAACTAGGCATTTGATCATAGAATTTATGTGACACTCCTATTCCTCCTCTGCAGTTTTCATATATACGGTCTAGTGGTTGAGGCATAGGAGTGACAACTAGGAGATTATAGGTTTGAATCTGTGTTATAACCCCATGTGTTTAGCCTTGGTGAGCAGGTCTACCATTGGTATATTAGTCAAATGCGCACCTTCATTTTTTTTGGGACAGTCTAAAAAGGAAAGTGTGTCACATAAATTGGGATGGAGCTTAACTATGAATTTGTCTCCCTGAATGGATGCACATAGAAATATGAGTTCTTGTGGTTACACAGCTATGTTATATAAATATGAAGAATTTGTAAATCGAAGATTTTTTCTTGGGGGTTGGGGGTGGGAGTGGGGTAGGGTGTTATTGCTCTGTTGATTTGCTTCAGTCTTACCCCAATTTGGTACTTCAAATTCTTAAGCAAGTTGATAAAATGATCATCCGTGATAACTCAAATAGACACAGAAAAATAAGGAAAAAGCTATTAATTAAGAACTTGTCTCCCTGAATGGGCACACACAGATAGACGTGTTCTTGTTGCTTAGCTATATTATTTCTCTCTTGATTTTCTGCAGTCTTACATTGATTTGGTTTTTCAAATTTTACTTCCTGCAAGCAGAAAAGTGGAGAACATAAGACACTCGAATAGTTATTTGTTCTGGCATAGTGTATTGGGGCTGAACTTTTCTTCTATAGTAGTTGAAGCATTGTAAACTGAATTCCTTAAGGAATTACGTCCCGGTGCTACTGGAATTCGCTCATTAGTCATTCTGATGTATCAGTTCATCTCTGACGGTGTTTCTTTTGCTTATGTCTTTGTATTTCAGGTTGAAGCTGAAGAACAGCCTGAGATATCTGAGCTGCACTCTGTTTCTGCTGTTCCTTACTTTGTCTTCTTCAAGGTAACTCACATGGGAATTTGCTTTCCTTGCCCACGTACTGTTTCTGTTTGTAAACCTTTCTCTCCTGCTGAATTGATGGAGGAATGAAGGTCTCACCCTCTTCTTGTGCAACTTCTACCGGCATTTTGCTCAGCTTGCTTCTGACTCCCTAAAAATCATTCTATGACCTTACTTTTTTGGAGGGTCAACAGCAGAGGTGATCCTCAGCTCATTGCACCCATTTATCCTAAAGAACTTCTTCTGTCCCCCGGCTGAGTTCAAGACTCACCGTGGCTGAACCATCTACGATGGGGGGAGCTAATGCACAGGGAAGAAGCTTAGATAAAAGAATACGTCACTAATGATGTTTGGTTCCGTATAGCTACTGGACATGGCTTTGAGAATCATGATGATATTACTGCTAGTTGTCTGCTCACTTTCCATAATTTTATAAGCGATGAACTCAATGAATTTATTTGTGTTTTGCCAACAAATAAAGTATTGAAATGAGGATTCTGTTTCAACCTTTTTATTACACTATTAGCCTAATGATTTCCATAATTTATTATTTAATAACAGTGTACCTACTCAAAGGAGCCTTC
Organism: Solanum gracilifrons; assembly: GCA_029582605.1. Classification (NCBI taxonomy): domain Eukaryota; kingdom Viridiplantae; phylum Streptophyta; class Magnoliopsida; order Solanales; family Solanaceae; genus Solanum; species Solanum gracilifrons. Next base: position 23,615 of record JAJOOH010017706.1, read on the forward strand.
TTACATAGAAAGTGTATGTCTTCAAAATAACAAATATATTCATAAGATCCTCAACAATCTAACTGTTAAGAAGTCCCACATCGGTAAAGGGATGGGAAATTGGTCTCCTTATATGGACTTGGACAAACCTCCCCCCTCATGAGCTAAGCTTTTGGGGGGTTGAGTTAGGCCCAGGTGCCATATCTTTACACTAAATAAAATTCTAACAAATTTTCATAGTTTCTATTTGTTCTCCAGATAGTACTTGAATATGAAACTCTGTCTCTTATTGCTTCATTTATTTCTATAAAGACAATGCTTGAGTGTGTTCTGCCAACAACATGTCGTTCTTTGTGTTCGTAATCTTTGAAAACCATATGCATCTTAAGGCGTGCATGAGCAGAGTATAAGAGCCACTGTACCTTCATGTGATGTCGCTACTATTTGGTGGCAATTAAGCGAAGGACAATGGGAAATATGGGACCTCTCTTACTGTATAAGCTTTACAAATGGGCAACACTGGCTATCTTTCTTGTTAAGCTTCATGTACTTTCTACTGAAAGCATCCTTAAATTGGTAACTCTTTAGTGAACTCTATGAGTGCAGTCGGATATAGAAGTCCAAAGACAATCTTATTCTCACTTCTTCATTTCCATAGTTCTTCTATGCCAGGCCAGTGCTTGGCATTTGCAGATGTTACTGTCTTCTGTCAGCCTGATTTTCATGAACATCACATCATCACGGGGTAATTACGTTGATTGCTAGTGTTATCAAAAGCGCGCTTAAGCCTTGATGCAAGGCTCAAAATGTGTTGAGCGCTTCGCCTCGCTTTATGTGCGCTTCAGGGTCGTCATCAAGGTTCTAAGGCAAACGTTTCCTTGCCAATGAGCCTCTTATGAAGAAGTGAGACTAAATAATTGATATTTCACTTTATCATAAAAAAAAATTCAATTTCTTTGGTCATATATTTGTCATTCATGTTCATAATTATTAGTCTTGGACTAAACATATATATTTGTATTCTTTACTCCCTTTGCGCCCTTTTTTCATTAAAGCCCACGCTTTATTTGCGCTTTGTGCTTAAAGCCCCACGGACCTTAGAGCTTTTTTGCGCTTTTCGCCTTTGATAACACTGATCACTTGTCTTCTGGAATTCCACTGTCTGTCTTTTTGCCATTATCTTTGTTTCACTGTGCAAGTCCCAAAGTAAGGCTTATGCAGTAGAGAAATCATCAATGTGGCATTCAAATTTTTGAGTAACTAACTTCTCTGAAAATGGGATAGAAATATTTGTAGCGAATTATTTTGAAAAGGTGAACATCTGTTAGCAAGATCAAGAAACATTAAATTCATTTATATTAGCCTAACAAATATAATGGGTTTTCTTGAAAAGAATTGCCTAAAGTTTGCCTCACACAAATCCAAGATAACATTCTTCAAAAATTAAGTGAAGGTGATCACTAATTGTGTAAATTTGATAAGAAAATTTGTTAGGTTCCATCCCATAAGTTGTATTAGTAATCACTTTCATGATTCATCTGTGCTTGTTTGTGACATTTGAACAATTACCTTTGATGTGAACCTACGTTTTTGCTAGTTATGTTATCTATAACGTGCTATTGCTTTGCTTATTTTAGGAAGGAAAGGCTGTTGATACATTGGAAGGGGCCGATCCTTCTAGTTTGGCTAACAAGGTTGCCAAAATTGCTGGGTCAATCACCCCTGGGGATCCAGCCGCTCCTGCTAGTCTAGGAATGGCTGCAGGTCCCTCTGTTCTTGAAGCAATTCAGGAATTGTCTAGAGAAAATGGTGCCCCTCAAGTGTCAAGTTCTGGTCTTGATGATCGGCTAACAAAGCGACTTCAGCAGCTGGTTACTTCTCATCCAGTTTTGCTTTTCATGAAAGGGACCCCTGAAGAACCCAAGTGTGGTTTTAGTCAGAAAGTTGTTGACATCTTGAAGAAAGAGAAGGTTAAATTTGGAAGTTTCGATATATTGACGGACAGTGAGGTCCGTGAGGGGTTGAAGAAATTTTCAAATTGGCCAACATATCCTCAACTGTATTGCAAGGGTGAACTTCTTGGTGGTTGTGATATTGTTATAACTATGCATGAGAGTGGTGAACTTACAGATGTTTTCAAGGATCACGGGGTTGGGATCTCTGATTCTCTTGAAACTAAACCAAATAAAACTGCGGGTGGGAAGGGTGGCATCTCTGAACAATTGGGCTTGAGTACTGCCTTGACTACTCGTCTTGCAGGTCTGATAAACTCTAGCCCAGTTATGCTGTTTATGAAAGGAACAGTTGATGAACCCCGGTGTGGATTCAGCAGAAAGGTGGTGGATATTCTTAAACAGGAGAAAGTGGAGTTTGAGACTTTTGACATTCTTTCTGATGATGAAGTCCGTCAAGGACTGAAAGTTTATTCCAACTGGTCTAGTTATCCACAGCTGTACATAAAGGATGAACTTATTGGTGGATCAGACATTGTACTGGAGATGCAAAAGAGCGGTGAGTTTAGGAAGGTTCTAACTGAGAAGGGGATACACCAAGAAGTAAGTCTTGAAGACCGTTTAAAGAATCTACTGAATTCCTCACCTGTAATGCTCTTTATGAAGGGTACACCAGATTCTCCAAGGTGTGGTTTCAGCTCGAAGGTGGTTAATGCCTTGAAGGAGGAAGGGGTTGATTTTGGATCCTTTGATATTCTATCCGATGAAGAAGTGAGGCAGGGATTAAAGACCTTCTCCAACTGGCCAACTTATCCGCAGCTGTATTACAAAGGCGAACTGGTAGGAGGATGTGATATCATCCTGGAATTACATAGCGGGGGTGAACTCAAGTCAACATTATCTGAATAGAAGAATCCCCACCAGACCAGGTTGCGCGTATCAGACATAACATGTTAGCTGAGGTCTTACATGTTGTGTTTTTTATGGTCTTTGAACAAGAATTTCATGTTACGAGAGCAGCATTTTAGAGATGGTTACTGTTACTCTATATTTGTGAGAGTTTTGAGTTTGATCTTCATTCACAGTGTGTTAGCCAGTCATGAATTATGTATGCTTCTGTAGAGACCTTAACTTTCTTAGTTTGCCTGTGGTTGATTCTACTTCCATAACTTCTCTTTTGAGTCGATGGTTTATCGAAAACTATTACTTCTTTGATTTTTTAGAAGATTACACTTGTTTTAGACCAAACTAAAGCTAGAAAATCAAGGGAACAAAGAGAATAACAAACTAACAAAGCATCATATGATGTATACGCCAGACGTGTTTGAATATATATACGTACTATTAACCAGTAGATCATTGATTTGTTTATGTCCCTTCCCTTACGATGATGTGGTGTATAGAATTTAGTTTATACACAAAAAAATTAAATATTATCTCGTATAAAGTTTTCATAATTTAAGATATAAGTCGTACACACTGTTGGTATGATAATAGTACAAGCATTTTATCCTGATTATTATGAAAATGTTCTAATTTAAACATTTTATGCTATTAAATTATGAATGTATTGAACGAGACCAAACAATATCTTGATTTATATTATATTTTATTTATACACGATTTTTTGTGTAATTATTATAAATAGCAAGTACTCCATGATTTATTAGGATAAGGACAGTTCAACATAAACGGATTATTTACCTAATGAAAAGATTCATTAATTGATATGCGATCCCTATTATTATGGGTAACTTACTAAATTAAATTGAGACTATGAGAATATGTTAAAAGGAAAACCTAATTATTTTGGTAAAGTTTTTACAACATGGGCTATATTAAGGGCTGTTTCAGTCAAAAAATAAAACAAACTACTACTTCGGCTCGACATATTTCATCACTTCAAATACCTAAGTATTTTTATTTTATTTTATGTTTGATTAAAATTTATTTATGTATATATATATTGTGGCTGACATTGCAACATTCAACATTGGCATTTACGTTCATGCAAATTTTCTTAAGCCTCTCACAAGTTTGTTTTTGCATAGCAGAAAGTGAGAAAACACCAATGGCCAGTTATCAAATTGCAGGAGGATATCTTCAACCAGAAGAAGAAGATTCAAGGCCACCATACTTCGATGGAAAACATTATCACCATTGGAAGGCTAGAATGAGAGCGTATGTGCAATCAGTTGACCATGAAGCATGGCTAATCATACAGAACGGACCACTACCAATTCCTGGTGATGAGGAAGGAAAGGAACATGACGATAAGGCATCCTATACCAGAGAACAAATAGATGCCCTGCAAATCAATGCTAGAGCTAAACACATAAGATTGTGCTTTAAGCATGGAAGAGTTTGAAAACACCTATACATGTAAGACTGCAAAGGAAATGTGGGACAAGTTGGATATAATCCATGAAGGTACAGAGAAACAAAAGGAAGCTCGGATTTTGTATCAACTGATTCATGAGTACGAGACTTTCTTGATGGAAGAAGATGAAACCATTAAAGATATGTTCGGGAGAGTAAATAAAATTCTTGGAGATCTCAAGGCTTTAGGAAGATCATACTCTAATGATGAACAAGTCGGAAAAATTCTGAGGATTTTGCCGCAACCTTTTGTTGATACAATGGAATATGAAAGTCAGGCTCAAATGTCATATGATGAACTTCGAATCAAGCTTATCATTTACGAGAAAACTTATCTTCAAAAGCATGGAAGGGAAGAAAGAGATTAAATGTTGTCTTCAACACCTTCTTTGAGGAAATAGAAAATGAATTAGATGATGATGAAGAAAATCAGAAAGACTTGGCAATGATTTTCAAGGGAATGGACAACATCATGAGAAGACGAAAACAAAGCAAGAGGTCCCAGATTGATCAGAACTCTATAAGGAACAATGGAAGGAGGAACAACAAAGGACTGGCATAAACTGTTATGAACATGCCAAGCCTGGACACACAAATGTGTTTTTCACACACAAACACATGTCCATCACTAGACTAAACAGTTATCTAGAATTGACAATTGAGGAAATTCCTACGGAACCATTTAACTGTTAGAACCTCCTCGTTGGTTTATTCCAAGTATCACTTTTGTTTCTTCATTTTCATCAATGTTATCATCTCTCATACTGTTTAAAAGGCTTTCAACTTCTTTACCACCTGCTATATATGATTTTAGTAAGGCATGATGCATCTCTCTGTTTATAGCAACAATGGGCCTCAGTGAATGAAAAAACGATTCAGTGTCCTTCACATTGCCATTCTCCGCAAACAAACTGAGTATTCTCATGATGACCTTAGGGTCAGGCTTCCATCCTTTTCTATCCTTCTTCAAGGAAAGAGCAACTTTCATGCATTTCACAGCCCTCTCAAACTTATCTTTATCTAGGTACCCTGCTGCCAGCCTTCCCCAAATATTTGGTGTTAGTATCTTCCCTTTTGTTAATAAATCTTCAAGCATGGTCTCTGCCTTTTCATATAGCTGTTTATCGGCATACCCTATAATGACTATGTATGGCACTCTGATATCATAACAGTTATCAGATGTCTCCCACTCCTTGAGCAACTGCTCTGCTTCTTCAAGCGAATCAAGTCTCACTAGAGCTTCTAACATATTTATATAATCCCGATTTATGCACCTCTTTAGAGCACTCTTCTCAAGAAACCATAATCTTATGACTTCATCTTTGTTTCCTAGTTTAGAATGTACAGAGATGAGGTAATTATAACCGATCCCTTCTTTATTATCTATCTTCTCCTCCGCTTTCTTGAGGAAACTGTTTGCTTTATCATTTAGGCCTTCTTTAACATATGTATTTGCCACAGCAGCATAGGTGTTCCAGTCCATGATAATGAAGGATTGGTTCTCCATTTCATTTAAGACCCTCTCCATCCCCTCAATATCTGATCTTGCTCCATACGAATTGATACAGATTCTATAACTTAAATTATCAGGACAGACCCCAATTTCCTTCATATGGCGTAGCATTTCAGGGATCCTTTCATACTCACCAGTTCTCGTGTACAGTGACATTATATCGTTGAAGGCCACAGAAGATAGAGAAACACCCTCCTCCTCCATCTTCCGCAGATGTGTCAATGCCTTTTCCATTTGGCACTGGCGAACATAACAATGTAGAAGAGCACCATATGTCTTATCATTCTTATCTTCTTTGCTCAAGTTATTGAAGTAGCTTTCTGCATCAGGAAACCCATGAACCTTACCAATCAGATCCAGTTGTACTGCATGCTCAGTTGATGAAAAAGTGAAAATACCAGAACTCTTCAACCACTCGGAAGCCTGCTCAACAATTAACATCCATTCAGTCAGGACAAAGAACACATATACATGCAGAAACAGAAGAATCTGATAAATGAACAGCATTTCCATAACAAAGAGACATATCTTCCATGAAAAATATTTTCGATGGGAAACCCCTTAATAATCATTTATTTTTAAATAATCAGAAATGTTATTGTAATCCAAAGAGAACCATGAGGTCTTAGGTTCATATAATTCATATACGAGTGGAGGTAGCAGGTAGCCATGGAATAGTCCAAGTACACGCAAACTGGTCCGGTCCGGGCATCACCAATCCTAAAACAAGTCCTAAATTATTACTAACATTTGAGTAGCTTCACCAATTCCACAACACCAATAACAGAAAAGTAGACTATCATATTTCTAATATTCCAATTAGCTGCAAACGTTTCAACAAAATAAAAACAGCAAAAAGAAAATAAACCCAAAAAGCAATCTTTTTTACTTTCAAATAGAAGTATGAACTGATAGGTACCTCCAGGGCCTGACTGAAGCGTTTGCGTTTGCGAAGATCAAGAATGATGCGTTGAATCTCCGCGAATCGGATTTTATTTCCCTTGCAAACCCATTCATCCAGCTCATTGGTTACGCTACAGCTAGGGTTTCCCAGTGGACTTATTTTAGAATAGAGTGACACTTTCTTCGGCTTGTCGGAATGGTAAAATCGATTTGTAATTCCGGTTAGGGCTTGGAAAATCCGGCGATTCACTTGCATTTTCCGATGAAATTTGGGCAAAATGTGAAGCACTGAAATTAGGGCTTTAGGGAGGTTTTACGCGGGGTTTTAGAAGTTTCAGCTGATTGGGAGAAGAACGAAAGGAAGTTCCATTAATTGCATACTCACCCTTCAATTTCTGGAAATATACAACTTCAGCAATTTTTTGAATTTAAATTAATTGTGATATTGGAAAAATTAATACTCCTTGTTTGGTGAAAACTTGGTTAAATACCTTAATTTTTAAAAGTAAGTATCTTGACATCTCAAAAGATTGATGAAATAGTTGAATTTTCGATAACTAATGTAGTCAACTTAGTTATTACTAGTTGTTGGAGAAACACCTATAATTTTTTGGGAAAATGGTCTGAAAAATATTTTAACTTTGGCCGAAATTGTTGTTACGATACCAAACTTTATGGAGGATCTTTTACCCCCTGCACAATTTAATAGTGTATTTTAAAGGTATATATGTGTCTACGTGGACAGGTTACTATTTATAATTATGCAATATTTATGATGTCCACTTGGGCACATATATACCTTTAAAATACACTATTAAATAGTACAGGGGTAAAAGGTCATTTCCAAAGTTCGATATCGTAACAACAATTTCGACCAAAATTCAGATATATTTCAGACTTTTTTCCCTATTTTTTTCTATCTACTCTCTTATTTCCCCTATCTAAAAAAATGTTGGATTTTCTTTCTTGAAGTCTGTTGTTTCTACTCCCAATTAATTATCAAAAGAAGTTGATAAATTTTAAGAAATACGTCTTATAATATTTTTCATTATTTAGACAAAGTATTCTTAAAAATAATATTTTTAACACGCTTTAAACAAAATTATATTTTCCGAACTTTTTTACAATAATATTAGTACTAGTATATATCATTTCAAGTTGCGTATGATATAATCATAGTTCTACAAATGATTTACTTCTCACCTACATTCTTGTATTTCTTCCAATCAACTAATTAAAGTTATAAGTAGTCAATTTAGTCTGTGGCCAAGAAAAACAATGAACTTGACAATAAAAGCAATTACCTAATTACTGTAGAAATTAAAATTGATATTAATAAAAGTCAAATCTCTTAATTCTAGTCAGCAAAAATGCAAGAATTTTCAAAGGAATAAATTGGCTTTAAATTAACGTTAGATGTTAAGTTCATCCTTTGAAAATTTTAGTTCTAGAATTAATCAATGTGTTGAAACGAATATTAACTTACGACTAGAACAACTAATTAATTTTAGGCAAGATTTGAAAGATTCAATTCCCAATTTTGTTATTAACAATATACTATTAGGAGATTTAGGGGTGCATGGGAGGGGGTTTAATTATTTTCTCCCTTATTCCCTTTTCTGAAAAAAAATAAAAATAGTCTGATATGTAGCTAGGATATATATATATTTAATTACACATGTATGATTAAGAAAAGATAAAAAGTAACTCGATATACAAAGCACTCGTGCCTGTCTAAAACAACCTTCTAGTTTTATTATGTGGATTTTCCACACGTTGAGAAAGGCATTGCAACAACTTCATTTCCAATGTTTTGAAATGTGCAATTTGCAATTGCAATTCCACTTTTTCCTTTTTCAAGTTTTGGTTCTCTTCCATGAGAAGTTGCCTTGTTGTATTCTCTTGATTATTTCTATCTAATAATAATGTGCTCTTTTTAGAAGGATTTAAGTATGTAGGAAATACACTTGGCTCACATTTCTTTCTTGTTATTTCTGCTAGCAAATGCTTGCACCCTTTCTGGAACTTTTCATGATGAAATTCCCAACGTTTTGATGCTACTTTCTTGAATCCCTATATACATTTAAAAGAATTACTAACATTAATTTAATCAAATAAATACATAAATAAAAGTTATTTAATTTTCTACCAAGATCATAGAAGTAAGATAAAAGGGTGAATTTCACTTTCAAACTCTACTTTAAAAATAAACCCCCCCCCCCCCCCCTTCCAATCAATCTAGAGAAATAATCATTCTCCCCTTCTAAAGAGCACGTTAATGTATAATGCATAAGAGATAAGCGAATAAAGTTCGGAGGTAAAAAATGATTTACACCACAAGATAAAACTGATCTTGAGCTAGCTTTAAAAAAAAAGATTGTGTAAATTATGTAAACAAGTTTCAGAATCTTAAGAGATCTTTATTCGAAGTCAATTTCTTCAATTGTAAATGAAATAGTGTATACTATTTTATTGTCAAATAAGTTCGTCACGAAACCATAACAGGACAAGATGTCATCAAAATTTGACTTTGGAGTAGGATGATTTTGTTGATCGGTTTTGGCTTTCAACCAATTTGACTACCATTTTAGTCACTAAGAGATGTCACTATAGACCAAAATTTTGACAAAAATGAAATGAAAATGTTATAATATTTTTTACGATATTTCCAAAATAAAAATCTTTGGAAACTTTTTTGGATAAAGACCGTTTATATTTTAAATGAGCTGATCTTTAATTTTGATTTTGTCCTTAACAATCAAATTTATATCTAACGGGGGCATAACTTCTTTAAGAATGTTGTATTATGATGTAAAAATATTTAGTGATAACTAAAATTAAAGAGCGGTACAAAATATATAGGTAGGCCATTTTGACAACAATTAATTATGTGATTTTTTAAAAATAAATTATTGGAAATTAATTACACAACCAGAAGTTAATCAAATGGACTACAATTTGCTGATATAATTGCTTAATAAATTGACTTTGGGCCACCAATGTAGACTAGCTTCACAGTAAATTTATATCAAACCAACCAACAAATACATGGCATATTCCACAAGACAACTTGATTCAATTTGGTTGAAAGTTTGAAATATCATATCTCTGGGCCTATGATTGAAGGGACTAATTTTAGCTTCTTTTTTTTTTTTTTTTTTTTTACCATAAGGTACATTTTATATTATCTTTCATCTTATAATCTGCCAAAATATTATCATAGTAGAAAACTTTATAACATTAACATAAAACGGCTTATAATAAAAAAATTACTATGAAACAATCATGCATTCCACTTATAAAACGAAAAGCAAGATAAACGAATTGAAACGAAGAAAAAAGAAAGATAGACTTACATAGGTATTAAGTTGTCGAATGAAACTGGAGAAATTGTTGTGCTTGAAGTATTTAGGTAACATAACCTCAGAAAACTCATCTGGACACCACACAACAAATCCATTTCCTTCACCATTCCATGAAACAACCTTAATATTATTATTATTATTCTCTTCTTTTTGCTCTTCCAAAAGATCGTAAGTTTTCGATAAGAATGGCGCCGGACACTTCGTCCTCGTCGTTGACCGTCCGATTTTCCGATGGATATTCCGATTATCTGTGGCCATAGCTATATAAATGGGATTTTGTTGAGTAACCAAAAGGGTGTAGTGCTTGTTGTTCTATTTATAATATGTATTATTGAAAGTTTTTACAAGGGGCCGGGCACGTTTTGTTCTATTTTATCGCTTTTGGTGGGCTTTCCTTATTTTATTTTATTTTTAAGTTATAAAGTACAGAAATCTCAACAATTTTGGGTGTTAACTATATTATATCTTAAAAGTTTCTCAAATTATAATAATCTCAGGTTTTTAAGAACTTGATGATATATTGTTCCTTCACTTGATATAATAGCAATTGATACATAAGTTATGTATCAAATATGTAACTATAAACCAAATTCATATTGATTCAGATTTAAAATGATTGAGGTTATGTATCAATAATAACATTTGTACTAGTACACAAACTAAATTGGGTGAAGTGATGTATATGTATGTTAAGAGAGAGAAGGAAAAAGAGAAATTTTTATAATTAATTTAAATGGTAGGGTTTTTAGAGATTATGTTATCTTGTGATTACATAATTTTCTCTCTTTTTTCCCCACTTGATATTTGAGTCTGCGTTGAAATTTCGACTAAATTCAAATCACGTACTATATATGAAGTCAATTTTTTTTTAAAATATTCTTAATAAAATTTTCTCCATATTCAAAATTTAAACTCGAGAACAAAGCTTTCTTTGTCAAATGCATGCAAACTTTTTAAATTCTATGGACGACAAAATATTCAATCAGTGGATATTTTTATCTTTTTGTGGTGATGGAGATATATATGATAATTATCTTTGACTTAGAATATGTGTAGAAGTTTCATGATTCTTGAATTATAATATAATAAGCCAAAGATACATGGACTTTGGACACATTTGCCTTAATTAGAATTTCTTTTAACGTAACGTCAAAGACCAATACTCATTCTTCAAACATACAATATCATATCATATTGTTGTCGTGTCGTGTGCTGGGTAAGAAGGAAGTGTCTGGAAGAGTAATGTCACTTTATTCAAAATTATTTATTCAATTATTAATGCAAATCCAAAAAAATCAAATTAAATTTATTTTCCACACCACTATGTTTGTGCACGCACGGCATGACACATATTTCATCCGTTTCATTTGAGGCTTTTTGAAAATAAAATTCTTCTTAAATTAATAGCCGTCTTCATTATTTTCTGATTTTTTTAATGTTCGATTGATCAAAAAAATTATTTTTTATTTTTTTAAGAAAACAAGTTACTAAAAATAGGAAATGATTCATTCAGTGAAAATAGAAAGAAAAAAAAAGGTTTAGAAATAGCTTCTCACATTGATTTTGTTATTTTCAAACACACCTCATTTTCGCCCACTGACATAGATTCTATCACCACTATTTAATACGATTTTTAATAGTATTTGTCTAGATTATATACAAATATTTTAATTTTTTAAAAAATATTTTTGTTTCTACCAAACACGTAGTTGGTATGTTTTTGGAATACGTTTATTTTTTCTTCTATTCTTACTTTTTAGTACTACAAGTGATGAACGGTTACGTAATATTTGGATATGTTTGACCTTTGAATAAATTCAAACTCTTGGTTGATAACTTGATATGTTTTTTTTTTTTTTTTTTGGATGTTTTAAAAACTTTTTTTTTCTTTTTCTATTTTTGGTAATGAAATAACATGCGATGAACAATTACGTAGTATTTTTGAATAGAGTATATTTGACCTTCAACAAATTCAAAACTCTTTGTTGGACTTCTCAATACCATCAAATCAGTTAAACAATCACAATTGAGGAACACTTGAAAACTTGATTTTCATGTATTTGTATATTTTTCCGAGGTTTAGATCAATAATAAAATAATATAATCTCGAATTAAACCAAAAAAATATTATGAACTTTTTACACATAAACTAGCGTATCATCTTTTATTAGCGTAATACTACTAAATAAATATATTATGACAAACTTTATAATTAGCAATGAGATTCCTTTGACTTGCTCGTTTGATTAGGAAAAAGTTCTACGTATCAAAATTAAACTAACCAAATATAGGAAAGTGCACCTTTTTATATATATTTTATTTAATTTTATTTATATCAAAATTAATTTGTTAGCTGACTTGATTTGACTCTAATTAAATCTGTTAAGTTGGACTTTATAGTATACAGGCCATGTTTGCATGTGCAATTTTTAGATTTTTGTTTTTTGTTTTTATTTCAAACGTCTTCATCTCACATTTTTTAATTAAAGTTCTTTAATTTCCCATGATGCCGTGCGGTAAATAAATTTCTTCAAGTTGAGTCTATTAAAAAGACGATTTTTCCTATTTAGTTATCATAAACATGCTTTGTTATATTATACATTTGTCCTAATTTGACTTGTTCCTTTCATTAGTTATAAAAAAAAAAAAAAGGGTAAACAACGTAAATCCCACTACTTTAGATCCTAATTACTAGGAATCCCATTAGTTTTTAATATTACTTTCTATACCACTTTCGGCTATCGGATACATGTATCATAAGCCGTTAGATACATGTATTTAGCATATTTAAAAGAACGAGATACATGATTAATTGATTTGAACTAAATTCTGTAACTTAATTCCTTAATTAAAGGAGTAAATGATGGGAAATTAACAAACAAAACGGATTTAATAGATACTTCTGTATCAACTATTATATATCAGTTTTAATATGAAATCTAAATCATAAACATTAGTAATTCTGAAATTGTAAACTTCATCTACTTCATCAATTCCTTCTTTTGAATCTTCAATTTTCGAGGTTTTTTTTCTTCATATGGCCAATATCACAGTATTATTGAGGCATTCGGTTCATGTAACTCTTAAATCGAATTCGGGATCAATATCACATGTATCTCTGAAATGGATACATGTATCTCGCGAGTAATGATACATGTATTTGGACAAAATATTTGAAACTTTAAGATACAAGCATTTCGGTTCATGGTTATATCTCTGAAATTGAATATGAAAATTATAGAAGGAAATAAGTTACACCCTTTAATTCAAAGTAAAAAATTGTGTATCTCGACTTTTAAAATCGATGGAATCAAATTCGGGTTCAATATCACATGTATCTCTGAAATGGATATATGTATCTCGCGAGTAATTATATTACAAATTCTTCTATTGGGGATCTATCTAATCCAATAATTCAAATTCAGCAATGACACCAATTTTTCTCCAAAGCTAGGGAAAATATAGAGTCGGAAAATGGGGTTGAGATACAACTATTTATGGACTAGGAAGATCTAGGGTTCCGATGGATGGGGTTTAGAAGAGAAGGGGGTGAGATACAAAAGAAATTTTTTAATTTTTAGTATCCTATTGATTAAGGAGATTAGACTTTAAGATAATTACTCATTGCCATATTTAAGGGATTTGCGCATCTGATTTAACTTTTTAAAATATAGGGTATGATTATTAAAAAGTGGTATTAGATGTAATTTTTTTTAAATTAGAGGTAAAATATGTATATATGATAGTGAAGTATGTCTTATTAAGTAGTTTTTCCAAAAAAAAATCAATGTAATGACTAGATATTGAGATCAATCAAATTAAATATCTAGTGTACTCAAAGTTTTACCTTTAAAGGAATTTCAAACTTTGATATAGTTTAATTGAATTATCCATAAAAGTTTGACATTGTGACCTTCAATTTCTTCATTATTCTTCAAACAATATTTGACATTATAACCTTCGATTTGTTATTAGGATCAATCGAATTAAACACTCATGCTACACATGTTTTGTTCAAAAATTAAAGATCACCCATGGTAGGTTTTATTGAACTAAAAAGACAATATTGTCGGAGTTCCAACTTCATAGTTGTCTACTGAAATTTGAACTAGTCTAGCTATGAATTGAATTTAAAAAAAATAATTGGATTGGAACTTTATTATTATACATTGAAATTACATTTAAAATTTTAAAATTCGAGCATAGTGTGCTCGAGTTTCACTTTTTAAAGAATTTCAAACTCCGACAGGCAACACTGTGTATTTTTGTGTTTACTAATCTTTGAATTATATTTTAGTGAGAGAGAATCATTAAAACCATGCCTGAACTATTGTCATCTTTAAAAACACCCCTTTATTTGATTAACTGAACTTAAATACACTTCAGATCTTGTAGCATGAGTAAATTACACCCCTAAATTCTCGTCAAATTTAGGGGTATTTTCGATTCTTCTCTCGAATTTTTATTAAGAGTATCATGCTTAAGGCTGGCAAACGGACCGGTTTTTGTCCGGTCCGGTCCGGTTCAATTCCGATCCGGTTCCCATACCGGTAAGACCGGTACCGGTTGAACCGGTAAGGAACCGGTCTTATAGGTACCGGAACCGGTACCGAAACGGAACCCGGATTTTTATCCGGTTGATCCGGTTCGGTAAGAACCGATTCCGGTCCGGTTCAACGGTCAATTTAATTTTTATTTTTTTTTAATTTGAACGTTAAAGAGCCGTTGGGCCCTTTTAGCCGTTGGGCTGGGGCCCAAAACAGCTCCAAACAGCCCCCCACCCCTCTCTACCCCTTAACACTATAAATATACTCATATTTTTTTCATTTAAAT
>JAJOOH010017707.1:0-28360 GCA_029582605.1 Solanum gracilifrons
GACACCATCTACGGTCCGTAAGTCAAAGGACGAACCGTCGATGGGCTCCGTAGACCGCTGCACCAGACTATTTTCTGCAAATTCTCTGTGGTGTACCTGCACATGTAGCAACCAATAGGCTATATTTTTTTACATTTTTTGGACACTTTTTAGACGCGGACCCTTTTCTAATTCTAGCCAACACTAAGAACTAAAACACTGAAACACCTACCTACATTGGTATAAAGACGCAAGTAATCAAAGAAAGCTAAACTACTAAATGGAATACAGAACCCTATCGTTGGCCAGATTGTACATCTTGGGTTGCCTCCCAAGCAGCGCTTGATTTAACGTCGCGGCATGACGCAGGTGTCTTGATTACTCAGACTTCATCAAGATTGTAGGCCTCAATCACCTCTTGCACAGTTTCAGCATTTCCCAGATAGATCTTGATCCTTTGCCCATCCACAAACCTAGTTCCATCCCTATTTTCAAGCTCAACTGCTCCATGCGAGAGCACTTTCGTGAGCAAAAATGGCCCGATCCACTTGGACTTGAGTTTGCCTGGAAATAGGCGCAACCTAGAGTTGAATAGCAGCACAAGATCACCAACCACAAATTCTCGCTTTTCAATTCTTTGATCATGGTACCTCTTCATCTTCTTTTTGTATAAGGCTGAACTTTCATTGGCTTTTAGGCGAAACTCATCAAACGCATTCAGGTCATTAATCCTTTTTGGGAGATCAATAATTGCTAGGGTTGCAAATTAATCTCCAAAGTTCCAAAGAAAGAATAGAATAATAGTCTCTAACCCCCAAAAATGAGGTTTACATGTCCTATTTATAGAAAACAAGTCCTAAATAAAAAAGGAAACAAATTAAGGAAAGTTTTGTTCAGGTGCGCGTCTTCAATTCACGAGACCGACTTACGGACCGTCGATGGATCTACGGTCCGTAAGTCACTTCCGTCACTCGGGACTTATAAAATATTTAAGCATCCAAAAATCAGCTTTTCTGAAGCAAACGACGGACCGGCAGTACGGACCGTAGATCTACCTACAGTCTGTCAATCCTCTCCGTAGCTCCATACTTAGAATCTTCAAAAATCAGGTACTGGAACCCTCGCAGTCTCACTCTACGGAACAACAGTACGGTCCGTAAATCAGTCTATGGACCGTCAATGGGCACCGTGGTTCCACACTTGGTCAGATTTCCCTGATTTGTCCTCAATACCATGCCTGCTGATCTACGGTCATAACCTACGGACGGTGAATGGACCTACGGTCCGTAGATCACTTCCGTGGATGCCCTTTTTCTGCAATTCCTTCAGCCGTCTCTAAGTTTCCGCGCCTGAACACCTTTCCTGCAAAACATGATAAAAATACATAAAAACCAATACACAAAGGCCCTAGACACACACAACTTGTAAGTGAAATGTATTAGAAATACCTTAAACTCACGGTATATCAGTAATTTCAATTACCCATACAATTAAATTTACCTATAATCGATCACATCCCGAGAATCCCTCTTTATATTGTTATTTCCTCTGTTTTGCTTCTGATGTGGCTGATACTTAACAATCAAAACTCCCCCATCTCACATTCATTGTCACACCCTTATATTTATTAATATGTTTTCGATAAACTACTCCTATAAGCGAATAGACTACTTTATAACTTTATAACTGAATTTAGACACGTACAACTCCTTGTGGGTTCGACCCCAGCTCTATGTTGGGTTTTATACTAATTAACGATGGTTTACACCTAGAATCAGATGAGGTGTACTTGATACATTTTAATTGAAACTGGCACCACTGTCGGGAGTGTTGTTTTTTGAAATTCTATTATTGATGTTAAATTGTGATCTTTTTGTGTTATAGTTGAATTGACTTACTTTGGTTTGTGTTTGTGTTGTTTGTTTTGAGCAGAAGAAGAAATGAGTGTGAACGGGAGTAATGGTAGGCAAGTGGGCCACCAAGGCACTATTGGAAATCTGAATGATGTAAATAACCCAATGCAATTGGGTGGTGTTAGTACAATATGTCTACCACCTGTTGAGAACAATGTTGTCTTCCATGTTACTAGCACTATGCTACAGCTCCTCCAAATGAAAGCTAGCTCACGAAGATCCCATGAACATATTTGGAACTTCGTGGATGTTGTGGTATGTTCTTATTAAAGAACATATCACAAGAATCAGTCTATTTCAAGTTGTTTCCATTCTCTTTTATGGGTGAAGCTACCAAATGGTTAGCTGATTTACTGAGGGACTCCATCACCTCTTGGGATGAACTTACCACAGTGTTCCAAGTGATATTCTTTCCCCCATCAAAAATGATTACACTAAGGGATAGCATACAAGGTTTCAAATGCTTGGAAGACGAATGAATCCATGAGACGTGACTGAGATTTAAGAAGTTGGTGCTTCAATGCCCAACTCACGGACTTCCTAACGACATGAAGTTACAATACTTTTATAGGAATCTTGCCTAGGGGAACAAAGGAGTTGTTGATCAACTTGTTCCCATTGGTATAATGCAACAACCCTATGAAGTAGTGTATCAACTCCTTGATTGCATGACCAAGATCAATAGAGCATGGTACACTCGTGAGGACCAAGTGTCTCTTCTCATGTTTAGGATGACAAAAGAGTTGATCGAGAAGAGAGAGACAAAGCATGGCCATAATGATGACCCAGCTGGATATCTTGGAAAAACATATGATGGGTAGTGGCTTGAAGAGTGTTAATGTTGTGGGTGTTGGTAGAGTAAACCCCGATGAAGCACATTTTGAAGCGTTGCGCAATGAAGATGTGAACTTCCTTGCGAACCAAGGAGGAGGTGTTAGTCAAAACTATCCAAGGTCGGGTTGAAATCCAGGTTGGAATAGAGATGAGGGATGGAAAGATTGTGACAGAGATTGGTGTGATCGTAACGCTACTTGGAAGGAAAGAGAGGGTGACAAGGACAGGTACGCCCACACCATGATCGTCAAAAGCCCAATGAATCGGAAAATCTCCATACAGAAGATATGCTCTCACGCATTCTTAATAAAGTTGAAAGGTCAGACAAAGTATTAAAAGAGATGAAGGAGGACGTCTCAACTCTCAATCAGACGGTAACTTCTCACTCAGTCTCTATCAAGTAGTTGGAAACACAAATGGGTCAAATCTCGACTCATCTAAATCCAATGCCAAAAATAGGGATTCCTACTGACATAATGGCGAACACCAAAAATGAAGCTTGAATTGGTATTTTTTTTCTTGCCACGACGTTAAATAAGGCGCTTCTTGGGAGGTGACCTATGTCTTTGATGTTTTAAATTTGTTTTTGAATAACGGTGTTGCTTTTGTAGGTTGAAAAGTGAGAAGTATTGGGAAATGGGCAACTAGGTGACCCAATAATCCAGTTAGTGAATTGCCGAAGAGGTCGGCAAGCCCCGACTTGGACCACCATTGGAACCACACAGCTTGATAGGGAATTCTATAAAACTCGGTGAGCTAAAGACTTAGTCAACGACTCACCGAACAGGTTGACGATTCCGACTTTGTCCACCATTTGAACCCTCAAATTGCAGGGTGTTCTGTAAAACTCGGTGAGCCAATCCAAACTCCCTCATCTGACATTCGTTGTCACACCCTTAGATTTATTTGTATGTTTTCGTTAAATTCTATTCCTAAAACTGAATAGATCACTTTATAACTTCATAACTGTATTTAGACACGTACCACTCCCTGTGGGTTCTACCCCAACTCTTCGTTGGGTTTTATAATAATTAATGATCGCTTACACCTAGAATCAGATGAGATGTACTTGAGATATTTTAAACTATGGACTAGTTGAGCTCGACTGATATTTTGATGTTTTCGGTGAGATTTCCTTGCATGATATGCCCTAGTCCATGCCTACCTTTGAGTTGAGATTTGAGACACCCAATGGTGTGGCTGAGCAGTCTGGTGCTATGACGATGGTTGTAATGGTGAGAGAGTTGAGGATGAGGCTAATACTTATACAGCCCAGAATATTGATAAGGATGAGTTCCAGAGAGAAGAAGAACAGCGGATTGCTGAGACTTTAACAGAGCTGAAGGATATTTAGGAGATTAAGATTCTAGCTATGATGGAGAGATCATGTGTGTAGACCTCCACATTCGACACTAGTATGTTGTCTTCAGACCATGCTATTCCTTCTTCATATGTGCAGTTCATTGACGCCCTGGTTGATGCTAAATTGCCAACTCTTGCTTCTACTCTGTCGGGCACTGATGCCTTAGATGATATTGTCGTTTCCGACACTTCAGATTGAAGAACTTTATAGCATAGCCCGTCAAGGGGACTTTCGTATTACCCTCCTCAAATTTTTACTTTTCATCACATTAAGGAGACTACCGATTTCATTTTTATGGGGTAAGGGCACTTGTGCCAATATTTTTCTTTTTCATTGTATTTTGTTGTTTTTTCAGTTTTAGTTAGAAACGTTTTTAGTATTTTTGTAACTTGGTTTTTGTATAGCTGATGGTTTTTTTCTCATTCTTTGTCTCTCTCTCCCTCTATACTTTTCCCATAAGTTTGAAAGTTTTTGAAATGCTTGAGTTTTCATTATTGATGTTCGAGGATGATTGTGTTCAATATCGATGTGTTGGATAGTACTTATGATGGCAAATGTGTTTTGTGCTAATGATTGGAAGAAGAAGTCTTTTTTGCTCCACTTTTGAATGAACTTTTTTATTCTTGTGTTGACTAGATGCGTTGTGACGTGAACCTTGCAATGAACATCGCATGTAAGATTCTGATCTTGTAGGGATATGCTAAACCATTGTGTTTGAAGTGCCTTGTGTGGTGAGGTCTTACTTGAAATCATGATTGTTGAATCCTAGAATTTTCTTTGTTAGTCCGATTGTGTAGCTTTGATCAACGCAAAAAATAGTCTTGGGAAAAAACGTTTGAGAGAAAACCTAAATGTTCATACATTTCGTGACTACCTTGTGAGGGTGTGCAACCATCTTGGCACCATTTGAGCCTAAATCATTTGTTGACAACTTTGTTGAAACCTTGTAGCCTCTATTATCCCTAACTTCTCACACATATATCCTTTTCTTAGCATTAATTTTTTTGAAGAGCCAAACTAGTTCAAAAGCCTGATTTAGGGGGTGGAAAGGAGGTCGGAAAGAAAGCCAAGTGGAAGGAAAATAAAGTAAAAGTAAGACTCAACTTTGAAATTTGTTGCAAATAGAAGGAACCCCTCCTTATAAAAAAAAAAAAAAAAAAAAAAAATATATATATATATATATATATGTATTATGAGCAAAAGTTTTAAAATTGAAATTAAAAATAAAGTGTGATGACATAAAATAGATGTCCAATAAATTGAATGAACAATTGAAGTTTGAGTCTCCAGGTGAAAATAATGGAAAGAACTTAAGAATAGGTGTAGGAGTCCAACTATGCTTTGAAAAGTTGAAGTCAGTGAGTCAAATTAACCATACCTTTACCCTCAGTCCCTTTAAAAGCCCAAAATACCCTTGAGGTGTTGCATGAAATAGGTTGTGTGATGACTGGAAAATATGGGCAAACCTTTGGCTGAAGCTTTCATGTATTTCTCTTTTGGAGAGTGTGAGTTGTATTGATTCCTAACTTCTTTATTGACTTTCTTTGTGAGAGCATGCAATCGATCTTGATTTGAGGGTACTTGAATACACTTGTGGAAACACTTCTTTGCACTAGAAAAGAAGCAATAGTGAGCTTGAGCTTGGATTGATACCGACTAGTCATCATTTAAAGCTTTTTTTATCATGATTGAGTGTTGCATTTACTAGAGAGTAGTCTTGTAGTGACACTTGTATGTTAGCTCTCAATATGTTCGTGATATACTTAAGGACAAGCAAAAGTTGAAGTTGAGGGTGTTGATAAGTG
This sequence comes from Solanum gracilifrons, assembly GCA_029582605.1. Lineage (NCBI taxonomy): Eukaryota > Viridiplantae > Streptophyta > Magnoliopsida > Solanales > Solanaceae > Solanum > Solanum gracilifrons. The sequence continues at coordinate 5,895 of JAJOOH010017707.1, forward strand.
GTATACTCACACTCATTTGGAGGCCTTTTTAGTTTAAAAAAAAATTAGTTTCCTCAATGCCTAATTATGTCCAATTTTGATGATATTTTTATGATTTGCAGCCATGAAGGCTAAAGGACAAGACAAGGATGAATATTTGAAAGAAATACCAAACACAGTGTAAGAAGTATAAACTCCACGATGGTCATTGCCTAACCAAAATGGTGGATCGTCCAAATGGCCTAACCTCACCCAATGTGAAAGTGCTCACAAATGAAGATGTTCAAGGCAGGTCGGCGAATGAAGATGTGAAATGTTGACTCATCGAAAATGAAGGGCTAACAAGATGACCATAGCCGAAGGTGAAAAGACTTTGATGAAAAATGACAGCATAAAAGGCAAACAAATGGGTAATCATCGATCTACCGAATGTGAAAGGCAGACTCAAACGAGTTTGCCAACTGGGGTTGAAACACTTGAAGCCTGAAGAAAAAAAGGCAAGCTAAAGAATAGATGGGGATCCACCGAGTATGTTCAGTGGGCCCGACTAATGTCGCCAAGTTGGTCACCACTGAATTTTGGGGCAATTTTTTGGCAACTATAAATAGCCTATCGTAAAGAGAAAATAGGAGTTCTCTTTCAGAGGGATTTTAAAAGCCTTTGGAATTAGAGTTTTTGAGAATTTTGTGTGAGACTTCTTACCTCGTGAAAAACATCTTCAGTTTTAGTTTTTTATTTTCACTCTTGAAATTGACAATTAGAAGTTGAAATCAAAGTGGCTAGTGATTATAATTGCTTAATTTCATCACATCAACAACTGCTTTCACGATAGGTTTAATTTCCTTACATTTTGGGATGTGTGGGTAAAACCCCAATTTTAGGGTGCAATTATGGGGTTGGGTGTTGATTTAATGTAGTGGGTATTGTGTTTTTCTCTATTTTATTGCTTTTAATCATGGATTTAGGATAATTAACATCGGTTTAATACATGGGTTACGATTGCAAACTTAATTCTATTTTCGATCTTTGATTGATGCTCGAAAGAGATCAATTGGAGCAGGTAACTAGCTTAATGCATGAAATTTAGGTTTGATTTTTATGGTTTTTTCGAAAGAGAGATTATGGTTTAGATCTATTTTCCCAAATATGTTCAAAAAAGATATTCCGTAAGGTAATGGATTGATTTGTTATTCACATAAATAAGACTAAAGGAGATTCTATGAATCAGTACGAAGATATCCAAAGAACATTAGTGTAATTGAAGATTCTGGTCCATGATTGTTTAGAACTATTGAGCAACACAATTACCCTTATGTTACAGCGATTCCAATCCCCACACCCCTAGATTACTTCTTAATTGGTTGATTCTGTGAATTATAAATTGTGACACTTGATACTTCGAACTATTTTAGTAAAGTTGGCGGAATCATCCACCCATTTTTCATAGCGTGCTACAGTGAATAGGTATGCATTCTTAATTTGCTAGTTGAATTCTTATCATTATACAATTCCTTATGGTATTCGACTTTGAGTCTTAGTTGGGTAGTTTTATTGGCAATGACTATATATTCTCTTAATTGCTTTTGAGGATAATTTGAGCATTATCACTTGACCCGCCTCCTAAATCTCATCAAGCCCTTCATAGGCGACACTCGGAAGAATAATCTATCACCAATCGGAAATCTCAAAGTCCGCCACCAACGATCAACATAACTCCTGAACCTACTCAGAGTTGTCTTAACCCTATCCTGAATCATCCTTACCTGGTCCAAAGCCGCCTAAATCAAGTCTATACCACGCAGCCTAGGCTATGTTGACTTAAACCAACCCCCAGAGAGCGACAACACCTACCAAATAGTGCCTCAAATAGGGCCATCTGAATGCTACAATAATAGATGTTGTTTGTATGTAAACTCCACCATGGCAAGAACTTGTCCTAATGACCCCCATAATCCAAAACACTAGCCGAAAAGATATCCTCCAGAAGCTGAATAGTACGCTCCGACTGACCATCAGACTGCGGGTGAAAATTTGTGGTAAGGTCAATGCTAGTGCCCAACTTTTCCTAAAAAGTCCTCCAAAATATGGAAGTGAACTGAAAACCTCGATCTGATATAATGGAGAAAGGCACACCATGAAGATGGACAATCTCTAGAATGTAAATACGGGCTAATCTCTCGGTGTTGAATGAAAATTGAACATGGAGGATGTTTGCTGACTTGATCAATCGATTAACGATGACCCAAGTGCTGTCAAAACCTCCAGAACTTCGAGGTAAACCTGCCTTAAAGTCAATAGTAATGTGATTCACTTCCATTTCGGAATGGCCAATCTTTGAAACTCACAATCAGGTCTTAAGTGCTTGACCTTAACCTACTGGTAACTTAGGAAACAATACACATAGTATACTATATCTCTTCTCATACCTCTCGACTAGTAGTGCTATCTGAAATCAGGATGCATCTTCAAAGTGGCTATATCAATAGAGTATCTAGAATCATGGGCTCCACGGAGTATAGACTTGATCAAACACCAAGCTCACGGAAAATAAATACGGTCTGCAAACCTCAAAACCCTATATGAATCTAAGGTAGCCTGACCCACATTACCTACTAACACCCAAACTCGATGTTCTACCAAGCCTCATCCTCAAACCAATGGCTCTAGATCTGATCAAGCAAGGAGGACTAAAACCACACATGGCAAAGACACGCATAAATATGAAATATCCAAATAAATCATCTTATTAGCTAAGGACTGAATGTCCAAGACTGAAGGCCGCTCTACAGTAGACATAAAGGCTATACTACCCATACTCACTGCCATTCGGCTCAAGGCATTCACTACCACATCCTCCTTGCTCGGATTATAGAGAATCGCTACCCAAATTATTGTTGTATATGTCAGAATAAACCAGTAAGCCCTCGGCCTCAACTAGATGAGTCAATATAGGGGTAGTATTCACCAACTCCATCAGTTTCCTCCTCGGACTGCTGAAAAGGAATATCAAGGTGAGTCAACCGATCAGAGGTGTTGCAATAGTAAAGAAGACCTCTAAAACCATCTATAGTAGCCCGATCATTAGACAAAACTTTGAACCTCTGTAACCGAAGTGAGCCTCGCCCAATCACAAGTAACCTCCATCTTTTCTAGATCTACGAAGATACTATCCTTGGACATAACATTCTCCAAGAATGTTATAGAGTCAAGAAAATCCTCACATTTTGAGAACTTGACATAAAGTCATTGATCTCTCAATGTCTGCAGCACAATCCTCAAATGTTTCTCATGATCATTGATACTCCCCGAGTATACCAGAATGTCATCTAGTAAATGAAGATTGTAGGTGCTTTATTCAACCCAAAAGATATCACCACAAATATGTAGTGTCCATATAGAGTCCTAAATGTGTACTTAAGGATATCCATTGCCCTAATCCTCAGTTGGTGGTAACTGCACCTCAGATCAATATTTAAAACCATTGCGGCACCCAGAAGGTAGTTGAATACATCATCAATCTTAGACATGGGGTAACAGTTCTTCCTCGTCACCTTATTCAGTTGCCTATAGTCAAAAATACATATGCGTTGTATATACATATCTTTGATTTTATTTTTCTTACATTCCATGAAAAAAAATTTGTTTGACAATTTATCAAGGTTGGGTGGTCCGCCCTTTAATGTGACATTAATTTATCATTTTAGTTAATTTTTCTTCAAAAATCAAAATAAAATTATTTGACATTTTTAAAATTTGGATTGTCCACCCTTCAATGTGACTCATTTTATTTTTTTCATTCAAAAATCCATTTGTTTTTCCAAAGCATATGTTATATACCATATTTGAACGAACTAGTCAAACCTGATTCTCATCTCAATGAGATATGTAGGTAGCCTTTTTAGGGTTCAGTATTCTTTATTAAAAAGAATTTTTATTTTTAATTCTTTTTAAAATGTTTTTATTTTTTTTTAAAATCATTTTTGACTTGAATGGTGCCAACAAATTTAGAGTCTGCATATGAAAAATAATCGATACAATGGAGAACGATTGTCTTCTTGTTAAATCGTGGGTTCTTTTGGTACCTCTTGTTCATACCTTTGTAACGTTTGAAAATATTCTCTTGCATGCATTCAAGATTAGAGAAAAACCAAAATCATTGTTTCATGTGCATTGTGTGGTAAGTGTTGAATTAAATTCAATTGTATTGCGTTGTTGATCTAGAACCTGATCTGAATATTTGTTGAGGAGAAATACTAGGTAATTTTTATTTTTTTGTGAAATGATTGTCGGCTTCCCGTTTGTGCCTCTCAAAGACCACCAAATGAGATCAATCCATAGTATGTTCCCACTTATAGCCTTAAGCCTTTTCTTTGGACAATCACATTTTACCATATACCCTTTCAAAGTGCATATACGAGTTATCCCTCTCTTGGCTTAACTTTCTTGAGCAGACTGAAAATGTGCAAGTTAAAACAAATAGTTAAAGTTTAAATTTGTCAAAGACAAATGTTGCAAAGTCCCTGAAAATCAAGAATACAAAAATTCCTTCAAACGAAGAAGAAAAAGTTTAAAATTCGCCACAAGTTCAAGAAAGCAAAATTTTAGCAAAAGAAGAACACTCCAAAAAATCAGGAGAAACTTCAAATGATGACGAGAAGGGGAAAATCCCAGACAAGCAAGGCTTCAAAAGATGTCAATAAGTACAAAACGAAGGGTCAACAAAGAGGATCAAACACTACAACCGTAGCAAACATTGAAAGCACTTATTTTAGTGCAATGCTCTTGAAGGGATTAAGTCACTTTTATCCCAAATGACTATCCTACCCATCCCTAAACCTACATTACAAGCCAATAACAAACCCTATACGATATCATTTAAAATGTTCTCACATCAATGGAGATTTACATGATGGCCAAGCCTATGGTATCACAATTGCACACGTTGAATATGTTGTTGAGTGTGACTGTATTTCACAAAATGTCCTCAAATCAAAACACTTTAAATGTGTGAAAATTGAGACTTTCTTTATTGTTAGGGCCCTTGAAACATGATGTTAGGTCTACTTCAAAATATTTGTTTATAGCAAGATGAGCAAATCTTGTCGGTACTTAAGTACATTTGAGGTACCACTTGAATCCATAGGAATTACCTCGAAGTCAATCAAATTTGAAGGATAGAATTGTGAGACACTTTTCAAAAATATTAATTGTTTTTTGTAACAAAGTTAAAATATTTTTCATTTTCCAGAAAATAAAGATGGGTTGATACCAACCTTTTAGTTGTTGTCCAAACCAACTTTGTGGACCGTCTCATTATTGATACTTATCCAAACCAACTTTGTGGACCGTTTCATGTTGATACTTGTCCAAACCTACTTTGTGGACCGTTTGATTGTTGATACTTGTCCAAACCAACATTTTTGACCATTTCATTGTTGATACTTGTCCAAATTAACTTTGTGGCCCTTTTCATAGTTAAAATAGTATTTTTGGATCGGCATACCATTCAAAATGACATCATTTTAAATTTAGGTTGTCATAACTTTCAAAATGACATCTTTTATAAATTAACTTGTTATCTCAATATGATGATGCTTTTCAAAATTTGCTTGTCATGTCGTTCAAAATGATACTTTTATCTGTTATTCCTTTTAAGATGTACATTTGTTTCTAAAATTCAGGATGTTATTATGTTCAAAGTGTTGCAATGGTTCATCACCTTGTTCATTGTTCATATGAGGTCATGTTTGCATAATTTATGTTGCATTTATGTTACAAGTGCTACTACTCATTGTGTTGCAGATTTTATTGTTCAAGTTGGGTCGTCCGCCTTCCAAAGCAACACGTTGGGTTATCACATCCCTTCAGGTGACATATTAAGTTCAATATTGGGTTTTCATCTCCCTTCAAATTACATGTTAAGTTCAAATTTGTCGTCTGCCTTTCAATAGATACGTTGGGTGGTCACATCCCTTCAAGTGACACAAGAAGCTCAAGATTGGGTTGTCATCTCCCTTCAAATGACACGACAAGTTCAAAATTGGCCATTTGTCTTTCAAGAGACACATTGTGTTGTTACCTCTTTTCAAGTGACATGATACATTCATATTGGATCATCTGCCTTTCAAAGGGACACGTTTTGTTGTCACCTCCCTTCAAGTGACATATCAAGTTCAAATTAGGTTGTCTGCCTTTCAAAGAGACATGATGGGTTATCACATTCCTTCAAGTAAAATGGTATAGTCAAATTGGGTTGTTTGACTTTCAAGAGACACGTTGAGTTCTCAACTCCCTTTAAGTGACATATTATATTCAAATTGAGTCATATGCCTTTTAAGAGACATGTTGGGTTGTAACCTCATTCAAAGTGGCATGTTAAGTTCATATTGGGTCGTCATACTTTCAAGAGACAAGTTAAGCTTTCCACTCATTCAAAGTGAAATGTTATTCACGTTGTCCTCCTTTCAAAGAGGTACACTACCTTCGTTGTGCATTTTTGAAAGTAACATCGAAGGTATGTGAATGTTTTACAGTTTATGATCAATCCTTGTCTTTTGTTTATTATTTTTAGTCCCATTGGTGGGCCTAGAGTATTATTTAAAAATTTTACTAATGTCTCATATTATTTTGTTCAAAGCTTATTAAACTAAATTTGGGCTCAGCAAGTTTGTTTGACCAGGATCTCTTTCATCGATCCTAATCAAACAAAAAGGCAAGTTGTTGACATCAAATTTTGGTATGATATTTTTAAAGTTAATACTTTTAAGTATTTTATTCTCTATATAGTTCAAAAATACATGTTTTACAATTTTAGTGCAAATTTTGGATAATCGTCCTAATATTTCTCATTTGTTGTTCAAAACATATGTTTTATACCATATCTGAACGAACTACACAAACCTAATTCTCATCTCAATGAGATATGTAGGTAGCCCTTTTAAGGTTCAGTATTCTTGATTCAAAAGAATTTTGTCACGCACCAAGGCTACCCCCTTGACGTAACACAAGACCTAGGATCACGAGTGACCCCAAGCTTACCCTGATTCTGGCCTATCATAAGCATAATGAACATAACTAAGTAAAGCATGAACTATGTAGAAGCTAAATCAAAAATATATGGTGTGGGGACAAAACCCAAATAGTTTGAAAATATAAAACATACTATGAGTTTAGTGATAACTAACGACCACTTAACATCTCAAGTTGAATCTATTACTATGTCTGAAAAGCCTCTAATTGAGTAGAGTTGCTAGAACATACCCCCAACTAACTCTAACAAAACTGAAAACTAAAAATAATGACTAAAATGAAAGAATGTCTATTGTTGAATACGGAATGAGAATCGATCTAAGCGTGATCTGGATACAGAGTACCTGAACCTACATCATGAAAGGATATACGTCAATACTTGGAATGTATTGAGCATGCAAGATATAGATACCAAGCTGAACAAATATATATGAGCTGAACAAAGTATAACTGAGCAACGACATAATCTGAGTGGAGATATAAATATTGAAATATGACAGAAAAACTAAACTGGATGCAATGACCAAGTACTAATCATACAGATAACATGCTGAGCTGAACTGTATACTAATAGAAATGCTAAAAATTCGTCAGATGCACTAAGAGTCTGATTGTGGGAGCTACTATTAACCGACATAAACCACGTGAGCTAAACGTGGAGTCTGATGTATATGCCCCATCGAGAGGACCCAATATACCTTGCCAGGGGTATAAAGGCATGACTGGCATGATCACTAAATCTGATGCCCAACATAAGGGACTTATATTCCTACGTGGGAACGTAGTTCTGGGACTATGAGGGTACACTAAACTCTATTCCAAATCGATACTAAGTATACTCCCAACTGAATACATATGAAGCTAAAATGCACTAAATATTGAATAGCTCAAAATAGTGACATGCTAAATGAGAATACAACATTTATATACTGATAATATGACATTAGAAATCTGGAGCATGATTTTCTATTTAACTGAACCAGCAAGTATAATTCATGAACTAAGAGAATTTACACAAACTAGGGTTCTGAGTTTTATACAAGGAATAATGCAACGTTTTCAAGAAAACATGTTATTTAGACTATAGATTCTCTAGCAGCTAAAATCACAATAAATTCCCAACATTTTACAAACCCTAAGTCTAAACAAGATATGTAGAATCAAGGAACTAACTTAATTCTACGGGCCTAGTGGATGAAAGGAACCTATTAATGAAATCACACATACCTGGTGACAAAATCTATGGAGAAAACTCTTGGATTTCGGGGTTGAACTTTGAAGAGCACTTATGCTTGTTCTGGGGAGGTTTGATCAACTTTTCCTCTTCTTTTTTCTCCAAGTTTGGATGATTTTTGGAGAATGAGGGTTCTAGGTATGTCTGACTAGGTTATTAGGCTTAGACTAAGTAAAACAACATAGTTTAGGCATCAAAAGACATAGTTGAAGTGCCTAATGTATAGGGAAAAGGACAAAAATGACCCTGACTTAATACTGACGACTGCCATCTACTACAGGACTAACTTGCCGTCATTTGGGGTCGTCGTTCATGTTTTGCCCAACAGGCTTTACTAAAATGAGCATAACTTTTTACTCCGAGCTTGGATTTTAGCAAACTCGGTGTGGTTGGAAAGATGATTCAATTATCTTTAATTTGAGTTCATGGGCCACCTAATTCATTTTGTGATAAAAGATATGACCATTTGAAGTTTACCCAACAATAATTTTCCTCTAAATATCTGATGAACCTCACCTACGGTCTGTATGTCCAAATACGGACTGTACTGGTCGACCGTGGGTGGGATCAGAGACCATCAAATTTGGACCCTTACGAAAGAACCCCACATACGGTTTGTGGTTCTACCTATGGTTTGTAGGTGATTCCGTTGGTACTAGCACTAGTTTTCTGAAAACTCAGATTTTCTTCATTTTGAGATTCGAGGTGTTACATTATCTCCCCCTTGGGAACATTCGTCCTTGAATGAAGTCTAAAAAAGTTGAGTATAGAGGGAAGAAGCTACAATCCCTACCACTAAGTACTAGAAATTGATATCTAAATGAACTGTGTTCTAAGAACATGTAAATATGTTGAAATGCAAGAATAACTAAGGGAACAGGATACTGAGACTGAATTACATAAGAGTAAACGTAGAGACTAGAGAGGAACTATTACCTCAAGCTGAAACAGAATCGGAAGGAAAGAAGTGAGCATACTTGGCCATCATGGCTGCTTCTGCTTCCCAAGTAGCTCCCTTTACAGACTGACTCCTCAACAAAACCTTCACTGAAGTGACTTCCTTATTTCTCAACCTACGAACTTGACGATCAAGAATTTCAATTGGCATCTCTTTATAAGTAAGACTATCCTGCACAACCACACTCTCTAAAGGTACTATTGATGTCAGATCTCCCACACACTTCTTCAACAAGGAAATGTGAAAGACTGGATGAACTACTGCTAGTTCTGTTGACAACTCTAACTCATAAGACACATTACCAACCCTTTTTAAGATTATGTACGGGCCTACATATCTAGGACTGAGCTTCCCTTTCTTTCCAAATCTCATCACCCCCTTCATAGGTGACACCTTCAGGAAACCCAATCATTGATTTCAAATTCTAAGTCCCTTTTCCTCACATCTGCATAGGACTTATGACTACTTTGGGCTGTCTTTATTCTATCTCTGATGAATTGAACTTTCTCCATAGCCTCACGAACTGAATCTAGCCCAATCAAGGCTGCTTCATCTACTTCAAACCGACCAATTGGGACCTACATCTACGCACATATAGTGACTCATACGGGGCAATGTGAATGTTCTAATGAAAGCTATTATTATAGGCGAACTCTATGAAATTTAGGTGATCATCCCAAGTACCTTTGAAATCGATCACGCAAGCTCTCAACATGTCCTCTAAGGTCTGAATGGTACGCTCTGCTTGACCATCCTTTTGTGGATGAAATGTTGTACTAAGATTTATTTAAGTACCAAGACCTTAATGGAACAATTTCTAGAAATGAGATGTAAACTGAGGACCTCTATCTGAGATGATAGACAAGGGAATCCCTTGCAACCTGACTATCTCATTAATGTACAGTTTTGTGTAGTCCTCCGCTGAATCTGTAGTCCTGAAAACCATGAAGTGAGCGGACTTAGTAACTCTGTCCACTATCACCCAAATAAAGTCATGTTGTCTGCGAGTACGAGGTAAACCAGTAATGAAGTCCATGTTTATCAGTTCCCACTTCGATGTAGGAATGTTAATCTCTTGATTCATACCTCATTGTTTCTGATGTTCTACCTTAACATGTTGACAGTTATGTCCCTCTTCATGGCGTTCCACCAAAAGACATCCCGTAGTCACGATACATCTTAGTGACACTTGGACAAATGGAATACCTGGAGTTATGAGCTTCTGTAAGGATCTACTTCCTCAACTCACCCACATTAGGAACACATGAGTGACCCTAGTAACGAAGCACACCATCTCCCCCTTGGGAGAAAACCTCAACTTTATGTTGATGAACTGCACCTTTTAGCTCAAGTAATATAGGATCACTATCTTGTTTTTCTTTAACCTCCGCTACCAATGAAGATTCTAATCCATTCTGAACTATCACCCCACCTGATGTGTTTATAAGGAAAACTCATACGCGAGCAAGCTGGTAAGCATCTTTGGCTAGCTCTTTCCTTCTTCCTCAACATGTGCTACACTACCCATAGATAGCCTACTAAGAGCATTTACGACTACATTTGCCATACTCGGATGTTTTCACATTCAGAAGTCTTTTAAATGTGATATCATTTTCACACGATATTTCTTACTTAAAGTGGTGTCTTAATAATATTCGAACGCTTTATTTATTAAGGGGACACATATTTTGAGACATGAAGTTATAAAAAGCTACATCTTTTTCAAGTTATTTTTTATGTACAGATTAATAAAAAAAATTACTTTTTAGAAATGAATAGTTTTTGTATATGGACAAGTTCACAGAAAGATAGTGTTAGTGTGAAGTGGACAGTTCACAAAAAGAATGCTCTCTTTTTGTTTTACAAAAAAAAAAGGAGGGAAAGGGAAATAGGAGAATAAAATATAAGATTGGGAGTACTTATAAATTCGTAAAATTAGTCCTTTGCAGTGTGAGATTAAGCCTAAATGTAAGGTAGGATCTTGAGTGATAGACACATCCTAATTTATTTTCCTTATATTAATTATGAACCAAAATTAATGAATTTTATTAATTTTATTTCTACTTATGGGCCAAGTGACATAGAAAATTAAATATAATTATGACTTGATCCATTTACAATCAATTAAAAAAATTAATTATTTAATAAATACGCTTCCACTAAATCACCGTAATTAAATAAATAGTTCAAAATCACCCTTTAAAATTTATGAAAAGAGTCGAAATTGTTCTAGTACTTAAAATGACCTAACGGGTCGTTACATTAGATACAAGTTTACCCACTGTTCGTCCCAAAATGGTCAAAAAAGGGTGGGGATAAGAAAGGGTAGTCAACGATTCCTTAAAAATATTAGTACCCAAGGTATCATCTCAAAAGTATCAAACCAACGAATTGGAGATCTACACCTCCTCCTATACAATACTTCAAATGGGGCCCTCTCAATATTCTCATGATAACTATTGTTTTATGTAAACTCAACTAATAAGAAAACTATTCCCGAGTGGACTCTGCAACTGACCGATTATTCCACTAGACCTTGACACAACCATCAGGACAAATATTTTCTAACATAACCATGATAAAATCCAGAATCAATATTTGCTACAACCAGGAGTGAACTTGAACCAACCACCACACACTCATAATGTGCAACCCATCATAAATCTTATTAAGATTTTCTTCTCATCACATAAACTTTTCACGAACTTAAGTTATAAAAATTTGATCTTTAGACATTAGGTACTCATCAAGGGAGAATCAAACTTATCTAACCTAAAGAAGGAAAGGATCAAGTAATCACCATCGAGAGTTACACCCAAGCATACAAAACCTCTAACAACACTTTCAAAATGCTAGATTAGTATTTGTGATTGTAGAATACTCTTAAGAACGGTAGAAGTAGACCCAATGGTCCCCACGTTCAACCACACATAATCGAATTATGACCACGAGGACTTGATAAATATTAAGATTGTCGAATAACTGTAAATACCCATGGTAGCTCTTCTATAAATTCTCTTAAGTAATGTGGTACATATAGAACACTACAATACTTCAACAACTCCAAGACGACACCAAATATGTCATTTGAGATAACCAAGTCATCACAAGCATCCTACTCAACCAAGAGGACATCGCAGGATCGGAGCACTCTATCCACCACTAGGGAAAGTGAAAACACGTGTGAGCATAGCTAGTGAATCATATCCAAACCATGTATATAACGAAATAGGTGGTCACATAAGAATGTATGGAACCGAGGTAAAATAACACTGAACGCTTCCTCTAAAGAGCCCATATCAAATATTTTTATTCAGTTGACTGCATTTTTTTTACTTTTAGCTACCCATAATCCATCAGTCTCGTCCCATTACAATCGTACCTATTGTAACACCCCGAATTAGAAACAGACCTCGATGTAGATTTTTCAGAAGTTACAGGTGCGACCCATGGTCCATTCTGCTGGTTCGTGGTTCGCGACTACAGCCCATCCCCAGAAACCCCCCGAAAATCTTTCTAAGTCTTGCCCGATGCCAAGACCTACGGATCGTAGGTCAAACCACGTTCCATGGTCCAGGGTCGTAGGTCGGACCCCAAAACTTAGCTCTCTGAAGACTATCGATGGTTGACCATACGGACCGTCAGTCGATCGACCGTTCGTCGTGACCCCGAGAGCAGTTAAGTCAGGGTCTTTTGGTGATTTCCTTATGCGTTGGACCACTAAACTATGTCGTTTAACCCCTAAACTATGTAGGTTTGGTCAGTTTTAGCCTAGAAACATAATTAGAACTTACACAAGTCAGATCATTCACCAAAAATTTAAGACTTAGAACGCAAAGAGGAGAAAGAGTCGACCAAACCCTTCCCAAGAACGCAGCAAGTTTCCTTCGATTCCAGTCCCAAAATTGAAAGATTTCTCCATGAATTTCATCAACAGGTATGTGGGATTTCAATTATGGGTTCCTTTCGCACATTAGGTCCCTAGAATTTAGTCAGATTCTTGATTCCCTTAATATTTTCTAGACTTAGGGTTTCTAGAATCTCAGCAGATCATTATGAATTAGTTGGTTTAATGTTCCTAATCAGATTGTCATGGTTTTAGTATGGTTTTTCGTAGATACCTTCATATATTCAAATGAGCAAAAGGTCAAAATGGTCCTTGATGTATTGGGGTTTCTTTACTTTGGTCCTTAATATTTTCTAGGTGATTGAAATAGTCTTTCATGTATGACAAAATGTGTTCAATTTAGTCTTTTACCCTAAACTTAACAATTTACCCCAAAAAGTTCTTAAATATAATGGTGGGGCCCACATAACTTACAAAATCCATCATTTTTACCATCTTTATTAGCTCAAAGAAAGAGTTTCATGAATTCTACCATTTACTGTTACATCAAACGACACAATTACAAAATAATTCTCTCTGAAGTCTGACATATGAAATTTTCATGAATTCATCATAGCAAAAGACACAAATAATTTTGAAAAATTTCACAATAGAACAGTTTCAAATTGATCATAAAGCCTTAGCAGAAAATACAGATAGCTCTCATACTTGAAAAAAATCATCTATCCATGCTTTAAATCGGTATAGCGTATATTGCCAAAATGCATACAATCATTGAGCTATTTTCCACAAATCTGGCAATAAAACATAAAAATACAAAATAATAATAACGGGAGTTCAATATAGTAAAAAAGAAAGGTGTTATCAGAAACACGAACCAATTTCATTCATCATATCTCCCAAGTACTATAATTATTCAACCTTTTTACAATAATTATTTTGTAATTGTGTGGTTAGTTGTTAGGGAAAATAGTGTTTTCGAATTCATGAAACTCATTCTTTGAGCTAATAAAGATGGTAAAAATGGTGGATTTTGTAAGTTATGTGGGCCCCACAGTTATATTTAACAGTTTTTGGGGGTATATTGTTATGTTTAGAGTAAAAGACAAAATTGACCACATTTTGTCATACATAAAGGACTATTGCAATCACCTAGAATATATTAAGGACCAAAATAAAGCAACCCCAATATATCAAGGACCATTTTGATCATTTTTTCTATTCAGAACCCTAGTTATGTAGTTTTTCTAGTTCATGAATTACACATACTAGCTCAGATATTTCAGTTATACATGCTTCAGAATTAAATGTTTCATTATCAGTATATAAATATTGCATTTTCAGTTAGCATGTCAGTATTTTGAGCTATCCAGTATTATAGAAGTTCAGTCATAACTTGTTAATTACTTAATCAACTAGGAGAAGCTTAATACCGAGTGGACTGGGGTCAGTCACCCTCAAGTCCCAAAACTACGTGCCCCATAGGTTGTAAGTCCCCTCCTTGGGCATCATTTTAGTGATCACGCCAGCATGCCTCAATACCTCTGGCAGGGTATATTGGGTCATCTCGATGGGGAGAATACATTCGACTCCACATTTAGCTCATGTGGTTTTATGTCGGTTATTAGTATCTCCCACAGTTAATTCATATCCTATTGCATTGACCATGTTATCAGTATAGTCCAGTATTAAGTCTCAGCATGTTATAAACTTTGTCATTGCATTCAGTTTAGTCACGTTTAGTATTTTCAGTATCCTTATCATGTTTAGATTATATCATTGCTTTATTGCTTGTTCAGTTATATTATTGTTCAGCTTTTATTTAATCATGCATGCTCAATACCTTTCAAGTACTGACACATACTCTGCTCTACATCTTCTCGTGATGTAGGTTCAGGTCCTTAATAGTCAGATCACGCATAGATCGGTTCCTAATTTTTAACTTAGCAACATCAGTGGTAAGTCCTCATTCTTCGAAGACACTGGACATGTTATCTTTCCATTTTAGTCTTAGTTTCAGTTTTGCTAGATTTAGCTGGGGGCATGTCCCAACAGTTCTAGTTAGTTTAGAGGCTTACTTCAGACATAGTTAGATTCAACTATAGTGTTAGAGTTTGACTTTTCATTTGTATTCAAACTCTCACTTTTCATATATTCAGATTTAGTATATGGGTATTCCCCATCATTTCGGATTATTTATATGATTTGGCTTCCATACAGTATTTATTGATTCAGTTATATTTAGCATGGTTATGATATGCCAGCAGGGTTAGCTTGGGGTCACTTGTGATCCTAGGTCCCGTGTCCGCGTCCGGGGGTAGTCTCAGGTGTGACAAACTTGGTATCAGAGCATTAGGTTTAAGAGTCCTAGGATGTCTGAAAACCTGCACTAAGTAGAGTATTTTTCATGGGTGTGAAATGCACCACATCTAATGAGAAGGGGGCAGTAAAGTGTTTTAGGACAACTTCAATTTCTTTGTTACTCTTATCGTCATAAGGTATGATATAATTCCTCGTGCTAATCCTTTGTTAAGCGCTTTCAGATCATGCCTCCTCGTAGAGCTTATATTAGGAATGTGAATGCCAGGAATGCAAACGAAGCTCCTCAAGTCCTAGATCAGGATGTTTCGAATGTTGAATTTTGGAACGCTATCCAGTTATTGGCTCAGAGTGTGACCAACCGAAACAATCAACAGGTTCCAATTCTAGCAAATGCTAATATTGGGTCAGCTGCAGCTAGAGTTTGGGATTTTTTTAGGATAAATCCGCCTAAGTTCCTAGGATTGTAAATTGGTAAGGATCCCCAAAACTTCATTGATGAGGTCAAGAAGATATTTGGGGTGATGCAGGTAACTCGGAATGATCGGGTTGAGTTGGCATCTTACCAGCTTAAGGATGTAGCTCATATCTGGTATACTCAGTGGGAAGAGAATATGGGTGCAGATGTAGCTCCAATCACTTGGGAATGCTTTAGTGAGACCTTTTTGGAAAGGTTCTTCCCAAGAGAGTTAAGGGAGGATAAAGCTCAGGAGTTTATGAATTTAAGGTAGGGTTTTATGATAGTCCAAAAGTATGGACTCAAGTTCACCCAACTCTATAGGTACTCCTCACATGGTTGCTGATTTCAGGGATCAAATAAACAAGTTCATGTAAGGGGTATCTCTATCATCTAGTTCGGGTTAAGCATTCAAGCTCTGAGACCCCAACTCTTGAGTCAGTTCTAGTAGTTAATGAGTTCCCAGAAGTGTTTCCAGAAGATCTTTCTGGAGTTCCTCCCGAAAGGGAAATCAACTTTGGAATTGATCTTCTTTTAGATACCAAGCATATTTATATCCCTCCTTAAAGAATGGCTCCAGTTGAGCTTAAGAAATTGAAAGAGCAGTGGAAAGACCTTCTAGATAAGGGCTTTATCAGACCTAGTATTTACCCATGGGGTGCACCACTGTTATTCGTGAAGAAGAAAGATGGTTCTCTCAGAATGTGCATCGATTATAGGTAGCTGAACAAAGTCACAATCAAGAATAAGTACCCCATCCCCAGGATTGATGACTTGTTTGACCAACTTCAGGGTACTAGTCATTTCTAAAAGACAGATCTCAGATCCAGTTATCATCAGCTCAAAGTCAAAGATAGTGACATTCTGAAGACGGCCTTCAGAACTCAGTATGGTCATTATGAATTTGTAATTATATCATTTGGACTAACCAATGCTCCTGAAGCTTTCATGGATCTAATTAACAGAGTGTTCAAGCAGTATCTGGACTTGTTCATTATCGTCTTTATTGATGATATTCTCATTTACTGTAGGAATAGTGAAGAACATGCGAATCATTTGAGGATTGTTCTGCAAATTCTCAAAGATAGTCAGTTATTCACTAAGTTTAGCAAATGTGAGTTTTGGTTGCAATCCGTCGCTTTCCTTAGGCATATAGTGTCTAGGGAAGTTATTCGAGTGGATTCTCATAAAATAGAAGGAGTTAAACAATGGCCCAGACCTACCTCTCCTACAGATATCAGAAGTTTCTTAGATTTGGCTTGCTATTACAAAAGGTTCGTGGAAGAATCCATTGACTAAGTTGACTCAGAAAAAGGTTAAGTTTTAGTGGTCAGATGATTGTAAGAAAAGCTTCGCAGAATTGAAAACTAGGTTGACTACAGCTCATGTTTTGACTCTACCAGAGGGTTCAGACGGTTATGTTATCTACTATGATGCATCCAGAGTCGGCCTAGGTTGTGTGTTGATGCAGTGAGGTAAGGTTATAGCATATGCTTCTAGACAACTTAAGGTACATGAGAAGAACTATCTGACTCATGACCTCGAGCTAGTAGCGGTGTTTGCACTTAAGATTTGGAGACATTATTTGTATGGTGTTCATGTAGATGTGTTCACAGACCATAAAATCCTTCAGTATGTGTTCACCCAGAAAGAGTTGAATCTTCGCCAGAGGAGACGGCTTGAGTTCCTCAAGGATTATGATATGAGTGTGCATTACCATACTGGTAAAGCCAATGTAGTAGCAGATGCTGTCAATGGGTAGTGTGGCACATGTAGAGGAAGAAAGAATGGAACTAGTAAAGGATGTTAATAGGCTTGCTTGCTTAGGAGTTCATCTTATGAGCATATCAAATGGTGGTGTAACAGTTCAAAATGGGTCAGAATCTTCATTGGTAGTGGAGGTTAAGGAAAAGAAAGACAGTGATCCGATATTGCTTCAACTAAAGGGTGCCATCCATCAGCAGAGAGTTGAGGTTTTTCTCAAAGGGGGAGATGGTGTGCTTCGCTATCAAGGTCGATTATGTGTTCCTATGGTTGGTGATTTGAGACAACAGATTCTTGCAGAAACCCATAACTCCAGATATTCTATTCATGCAGGCACCACTAAGATGTACCGTTATCTTCAGGAAGTTTTTTGGTGGAATGGTATGAAAAGGGATATAGCAGATTTTGTGTCTAAGTGCCCTAATTGCCAGCAAGTGAAGATAGAACATCAGAAACTAGGAGGTATGACTCAAGAGATCAACATTCCTACTTGGAAGTGAGAAGTGATCAACCTGAACTTCGTTACGGGTTTACCTCATACTCACTGATAGCATGACTCCATTTGGGTGATGTTGATAGAGTTACTAAGTCTGCGTGTTTTTTGGCGGTTAAGACTACATATTCGGTAGAGGACTATGCCAAACTTTACATTAATGAGATAATTAGGTTGCATGGGGTTCCTTTGTCTGTTATCTTAGATAGAGGTCATCAGTTTGCCTCTCAGTTCTTGAAGTCATTTCAGAAAGGTCTTGGTACTCAGGTTAATCTTAGCACAACATTTCATCTGTAGAGGGATGGGTAGGTAGAGCGTACTATTCGGACCTTAGAGGACATGTTGAGAGCTTGTGTGATCGATTTTAAGGGTAGTTTGAATGATCACCTTCCTCTTATAGAGTTTGACTACAATAATAGTTATCATTCCAACATTCAGATGGCCCCTAATGAGGCATTGTATGGGGTAGATGTAGATCTTTAGTTAGTTGGTTTGAAGTAGGTGAAGTAGCCTTGATAGGGCCAGATTCAATTCATGATGCTATGGAGAAAGTGCAACTCATTAGAGATAGACTTAAGACAGCCTAGAGTCGCCAGAAATCCTATGCAGATGTAAGGAGAAGGGAACTAGAGTTCCAAGTTGATGATTGGGTTTTCCTGAAAGTATCACCAATGAAGGGGGTGACGAAATTTGGCAAGAAAGGGAAGCTCAGTCCTAGATATGTAGGCCCTTACAAGATCTTAAAAAGGGTTGGTAAATTGGCTTATGAGTTCAGAGCTTTCAACAAAACTAGCAGCTGTGCATCCAGTTTTTCACATTTCGTTGTTGAAGAAGTGTGTGGGTCATCCAGCATCTATTGTGCCTTTAGAAAGTGTGGTTGTGAAGGATAGTCTCACTTATGAAGAGATACCAGTTGAAATCCTTGATCGTCATGTTTGAAGGTTGAGACACAAAGAAGTCGCTTCAGCAAAGGTTTTTGGGAGGAGTCAGTCCGTAGAAGGAGCTACTTGGGAAGCAGAAGCTGCCATGAAGGCCAAGTATCCTCATCTCTTTCCTTCCGATTCCATTCCAGCATAAGGTAATATTTCCTCTTCAGTTTTCAGTCATTCATACACAGTTTCAGTCTTAGTCTCATGTTCCTTCAGTTTGTACTTGCATTTTCAGCGTATTCGCATGTACTTGAAACTTTGTTCAATTAGAAATTAGTTTTTTGTGTTTAGTGGTAGGGTTTGCAGCTCTTTGCCTCAATAATCAACTAGTTTAGTCTTTATTCGAGGAGGAATGTTCCCAAGGAGGACATAATGTAACACCCCGTATTCGAAACAGACCTAAATGCAAATTTTTCAGAAGTTGCAGGTGCGACCCATGGTTGCCACTCACGGACCATAGGAGGACCCACGGTCCGTTCTGCTGGTCAGTGGTTCGCGACTGCAACCCATCCCCATGAACCCCCCAAGAAATCTTTATAAGTCCTGACCGACACTAGGTCCTACAGACCGTAGGTCAGACCACAATCCGTAGTCCAGGGTCGTAGGCTGGACCCCAAATCTTAGCTCTCTGAATACGATAGATGGTTGACCAGTACGGACCGTCAGTCAATCGATGATCCATCGATCCCGTCCATCGGTGACCCCGACAGCAGTTAAGTCAGGGCTCTTTTTGTCTTTTCCTTATGTGTTGGACCCCTAAACTAGGTCATTTAACCCCTAAACTACGTAGTTTTGGTCATTTTTAGCCTAGAAACATAATTAAAACTTACTCATGTCAGATCATTCACCAAAAGCATAGGACTTAGACCACAAAGAGGAGATAGAGGTAACCAAACCCTTCCCAAGAATGCAGCTGCTTCCTTAAGTTCCAGCCTCGAAATCGAAAGATTTCTCCGTAAATTTTGTCACCAGGTATGTGTGATTTCACTAATGGTTTCCTTCTACCCATTAGGTCCCTAGAATTCAGTTAGATTCTTGATTCCCTTAATATTTTCTAGACTTAGGGTTTCTAGAATTTCAGCATATCATTATGAATTAGTTGGTTTAATGTTCCTAATCAGATTGTCATGGGCATCATTTCATTGATCATGCCAGGATGCCTCTATACCTCTGGCAGGGTATATTGGGTCCTCTAGATTAGGTGTGTACATTGGACTCCACATTTAGCTCATGTTGTTTTATGTCGGTTATTAGTAGCTCCCACAATTCAGTCAGATCCTATTGCACTAACCATGTTATCAGTCCAGTTCAGTATTCAGTCTCAGCATGTTATAAACTTGGTCATTGCATTCAGTTTAGTCATGTTCAGTATTTTCAGTATCCTTATCACACTCAAATTATATTACTGCTTTATTGCTTGTTCAGTTATGTTATTGTTCAGCTCTCATTCTATCATGCATGTTCAGTACCTTTCAAGTATTGACGCATACTCTGCTCTACATCTTCTCGTGATGTAGGTTTAGGTCCTCAGTAGTCAGATCATGCATAGATCAGTTCTCGATTTTCAATGTAGCAACATCAGTGGTGAGTCCTCATTCTTCGAAGACACTTGACATGTTATCTTTCCATTTTAGTCTTAGTTTCAGTTTTGCTAGATTTAGCTGGGGCAAGTCCCAACAGTTCTAGTCAGTTTAAAGGCTTACTTCAAACATAGTTAGATTCAGCTATAGTATTAGAGTTTGACTTTTCATCTGTATTCAAACTCTCAATTTTCATATATTTAGATTTAGTATATGGGTATTTTCCATTATTTCAGATTATTTATATGATTTAGCTTCCGCACAGTATTTATTGATTCAGTTTGTTTTAGTATGCTTATGATATGCTAGCAGGGTGAGCTTGGGGTCACTCGTGATCCTAGGTCCCGTGTTCGCATCCAGGAGGTAGCCTCGGGGCGTGACACCTATACTCTATTTATATGACTTCACATACTCTTCACATCATTCCACTGAAGCCCACACTTTTAAAACTAACAACCATCATAACTACTCCTACAATTTACCTTAATTTAAATCAACACTTTTACTTGAAACCCTTTCTTAGGTCCTTTAACAATCAAAAGTAACAACCTTTACGATCCAACCCGCACATAAGTCATTTCAAATGCTCAATACCTACTATAATTGATTATTTCTTACCTTACAAATCCATACTTTGACAAAACATACCACCATGATTGTAGACTTACAATGAAAAAATTAAATTGTGAATCCAATTGGGTAACTCAATCTCCTTATCTATCAACATTAGTTCATACCTTGAAGATTTTTATGAATTCATGTATCTTAGCTTATCATTGTTCGCCTCTCCATCGACCTTACCATATCCTTAGCTAAAAATACAACTATACACATTACCAAACTCAAAACCAGAAAAGAACTTATCATCACACTCGAGTTGAATGTATATACACTTCTTTTTTATTTTTTCTGCAGTTTAAATTTGAATTATGAAACAATCCATCAAAATCCAATCGATCATTTCATCCTTTAGTTAAACCCTATTCAAATAATATTTTTGTGAAAAAAAATTAAATATACATTTTAATAAATTCATGCAGCTATCAATATTCGCTTGGTTATACTATATAGACGTAAAAATAATACTTATTGGTTATTGCATTAAGTGGGCAAACATTAATTCTTGCCATTGAGTAATTTCTAACCACTTATTTATTTTATCATTGATGATAAGTTATATAGAAAGTAGTTTTAAATTTAATATAATAAGAAAAACATGTGATTGGTAGAGTACTCACAGTCTCTTTTTTTCTTCATTATTTTAAAAACTTCTTTGAAGGATTAATATTGTTGTACCCTTGCTTTGACCCTCTTTTATTTCATGCATTTCTCTTATATTCCTCTTGACTCATATTTTATATAAGCTTATGTCCAAGTAATTTTTTTAGTTGTTTGATTATATTATTTATATCAATGATATATTATATAATACATGTTTCTAATATCTATATTTTCTTGCAGCGTAGTTCGAAATATTATTCATCGGAGAAGATATGATGAATAATTCTTTAAGGAATCGTTATTCATATTTATTAAACTTTTTGATATTGCTCTTTCTTTATTTTTTTTGTAATAGGGTAAAAACTTCTCTTAAAGGGAATAATTCACTTTTTTATATGGTAGTTTGTTTCACGGATATTTTATTCTTATCCAAAGAAATATAGATTATTGTCTTGCACCTTATTTCTATACTTGAAATGATGTTTTGGTTACTCCTTATCGGCACATGAATTTGAATATAGTATGTTTTTATTTTTTTTTAATTATTATTCTCGTCTTTATACGTTTAAGAATGGTATTAAAGGATGTAGAGATTGCTTTGCATGCTACACTTATTGATCTCTCTCTCTCTCACACACATACAGACAAACATATAT